>CAJQUW010012650.1:0-17116 GCA_907163375.1 Prostheceraeus crozeri
TGAAAACTTTCGTGATAAGTGTTTAGAATATTAACGGAATAGATCCATGTTATTGTTATTCTACACCCGGTTTTAACAAGGTTAGCAGGATTAAAACATACAAATGTTCAAGCCGAAGGCTCTAGGACAAAGTCCCGTTAAACTTAAACATATAAAAAAAACATATGATAAAATTATTATTTTTTGAATCTGGGAATTAGAGTGGGAGTTTTCATCAGTTTTAGTTAAAAATATATGTTTAAATGTTATAAATAAGCAAAGTAAATCCACAAAATAATGAATAATGAAAACCTTTTATTTTATCTCCAGAAGAAAAAGAAAAAATATTAGAAATTTTTCGAACGAAACGAGAAGGAGTAGAACGTGAAAAAGCAATTGAAAGAATTCATGAGAGAAAAACAATTGATATATTATTATTTTTAATATCTTATATATCTTCTCTGCATGATCCAAGAATTACCAACAAGGTGAAATGTCATGGTGTAATATTCTAGAATTATATCAAAAAAGACATAAAAAAAATGATGGAAATTATAATACAGGATTATTTATATGAAGTTGATTAGTATACCCAGATGAACAAATATTTATAAAAAAGATAAAACCAAAATATTTTCCTTTCTGTCCCGAAAACAAAAGTCCTATATAGAAGATTTTTTCAGATTTATCAAAAAAAAAATAAAATTTTGCTTAATTCCTAAGAAATATAGGCCAACAAAAAACTTATTTTAACACAAAGCAATAAAAGGAAAAGTATGTTGTTGAAGGAAGAATTCTAGATTGGTATTCTTGATCATGGAATGAAGTCTCACCAAAATACATCGAAAACAATTTTAACAAAACCTAGGTGGTTAACAAAATTATATAGAGTTCAATATTGAAAAACGAAAAAAGCTAAAAGAAATAAAGATGAATTTTTGAAACTAGTTCTTTCACATTAATGAATAATGGCATTTCATGGTAAGACTTTAGAAAATGTCGGAATAGACAAAATATTGAAATAGTTTATGATAAAGATAGGTTTCAAAATTTAACAAGGAAACCTACATATAAAAAACTACTTAGATTTTAGTGTGAACTATGTGCAGTCATTTACGTCGAATCAGCGTAAAACATGAATAAGTTTAATTTTATTGGATTCACTATATTAAAATATCTAACTATTTATGTAAAGAATTATAAAGATTTTTAGCACCTGCTTATGGCAAAAACTATAAATGTACACTTTACAGATTCCGATTCTGTTTTCCTTAGAATTAACAATACCGTATTATTCTACAACTTGAATGAAGAAATAGATAAAATAAAAAGATATCATCATCCATCTGATTTAATGTAAAGTAAAGTGAATTAGAAGGAAATGACGATTTCATAACAGAAGCTATATTTTTAAAATCTACATGATACTGTTATGATAACAACTAATAATATACAAACACATAAAACCATTAAAAGGAATTTCAAAGGCATCAGTGCTAATCAAAAAACATTATCACGATTATAGAAATGCATTATTTAATAATGAAATAAAAACAGCATGTAATTAAGACTTAATTCAAAGAAACAAAAAATGTTTTAAAAGAAGAAGAACATAAAATTAGCATTAGATCCATTTGATGATAAAATAAAAATTTTAACCTGATGGAATAACTATTCACCTTTTTAATTTCTAATTTCTAAAGATAGACAAATTTGATATTTATATATAGAAAATAAAAAAAAATATTGAATCACTATATTTGTATATTTTTATCACTCCGCGAAAATATTTTCTATCGACTTTCAGTCGGGCAAAGCCCCTCGAGCCGAAGGACTATTCGAAGATCAATTGTTCGTAACTCATATTCATGAATTTTTTTTATCAATATAATGTAATGAAGCCCATAATCTTTTGACAAGCATTGTTACAAACGATTGTTTAAATTCAACTTTATTTCTTACGCATAATCTCTTAACAAAATCACTTAAGTTTCTTTGCATTTATTTTCAAATAGGAATAAATAATTTGCATTCCTTTCTAATAACACTCCGACTAATGAATATCATACATTGTGTTAAATAAAAAAAACTACAGTTATTATGTCTAACTCTGTGAAATCATTTCTCTGAACAGACTTATTTCTATCATTAACACAATCATCAAAAATTACACAATGTTTCATTGTTTTATCTAGTTTACTAGGATCATGCAATATTACCCACTATCATCCTATTAAAATGTATCTTTATATGGTTCTTTTATTAGATTCTACTAACTGATTATTTATTTGCTGCTTCTTCACACCCACGAACATTATTTCTTCTTCTTCCTTCATATTTTTCATATTACTTTTGAATTATGAAGAAGCAATTGCTGTTTTTTTAAGATTATTTTCAAATCCATATATAAAAAATTGATAGACGGGTTGTTCTGCGTTGTTGATAAATTATAAGATTGTTATAAAACCGAAAAAATTTGGAGTCGTTAAAATTTTAAATAATAGATATGTTTTCCACATCCTGATCTTCCACAAATAACTGACAAAACTTTATTAGATAAATTTGATGATGATTAAATTAAGTTTTTTTTTTATTTAATGGGAGATACTTCACCTCAATTTTTAACAAAAAAATTTTCTTTTTATTTTAATTTTATTTTAAAGAGAAGAAGAAATAAAACTTCTCTAGCTTCGCGTGGGAGTTTCATACCTCTTCTCGAACCAAAAGATCAATCATAACTCTTCACCTCCAAAATTTAGTTCTTGTCCTTTCTCATACGTGATCTAATGTTTTTAATGTTTGTTAATAGTTTTTCTTGTAATAGGAAGTATATTAATGTTTTGTGGCAATACATTTAATCTATAACCACTGGGGTACAGTATAAGCTGGAAAACTGAATATTAAATTTGATACTTTACCAATTATAAATCCTCCTTCAATAATGTCACAATTTACAAACAATTGAATTAATTTCAGTTAATTTTGAATCATCTCACCCTAAAATGATAACCTTGACTATAGGTTGTCTATTAAATCCTAATAGCTTTGGAACAATAGATCTATCATGATTAAAATCAACTTGATGATATTTCGTCTAAAGTAAGAGTAAAATTTATTAACTGCCGGTTCAACTGCAAAATGTAATTGATTTCTTATCTTTAAATGATATACCTAGAATGTCTCTTAATTTCATTTGATATTCGTTTCAACCTTCGTAAGAACCAGGAAGAAAAGGTTAGTATTTTCCATGTTTTGCCTTTATCGAGTAGAATATCTAAATTGATCATATCACATCTTGTGATAACGTTTTGAATAGTGTTAAATGTAGAGAACACTAGTCAAATGCAATTTTATATTTTTTATTTTGTTCTAATTGTAGAATGGGTTATAAATTAAAAGTGTGTGATGAATTATTTGTTATAATTTTTAACGTCGTACTAAATTTTGATGAACCCAAAATCTCTATTCAAAATTTTCTAAATGATTATTAATATTTTGTCTAAATCTGCCGCGAACACATATTTTAGTTAAAATTTTGAATTAAATATTTTGTTTATGAAATATTTTTTTTATGAAAAAAATTAAAAACAAACTACATATTTCAGCTACGGGCGAAGCCCTGGAGGACATCAGAGATGTCCGGTTATTACTTTTATAATCCTCTTCATTTAGAATCTTTCTTTTCTAACAGCGTATTCCTTTTTCAAATATAGCATGAATTTCATTGAAACTAGAATTATGTTCCCTTCTTTATATTGCATGATATTAAAATCTTTAATCTATTTAGTAATTCCTTTGTGGATCCATCTGGTAAAAATATGGTTGTTTCAGTTTTCTGTTTTTCAGAATAAACCTTTTCCCTACTTTAACTCCCGTTGATAATAAATTTTCTAATTGTTTATAACGTCTAAGAGATTTTACTGCACCAACTCTGTCTAACATAGCTTTATATTTTATGAGATCTTCTACAGCATAATTATTTAAATCTGCTCCTCTAAAAAGATTAACAAAATTTCTATCTAAATTAAAAGGAGATTTATCTGGTGAAAAAATTAAACCTCGAAAAGGTTGTGGAAATATTTCTTTTTGTCCGAGATAAAATCTAGTATAGTATTTGTTTTTCCCATCTATAAATGAGATAGAATGTTCAAAATTGCATAGATTTATGGTAATTTCTTATTAATGTTTGGATTCTGGTAATCCATAGTTCATCTAATATAGTTTTGTGCTCTGGATCTGTTATATCAATTTGTTTATCATACTTTGTAAGTTCTATTTTCAAGAGTTTTTAAATGGTTTCATAGTTTTTTTCAAAACTCAGTTTTTACTTGTTCGGTTTGCTGCATTTTTTCAAAAAACATATCAGATTGAATACCAGCTTTTATCATTCTATGTTGAAGATGATTTTTTTTCATAATATTTCTTTGTTTTATTAACTCTTCTAATTGTTTTATTCTTTTAAAATCAGCTCTAATTGTTTTTTAATTATCAGCTCTAATTTTATCCATTTTTAAAATATAAGATTTGAATTTTGTGGTGACATTGGAATACAGCAAAAACATTTTACTGAACAAATTATTTTTTTATTGCTTTGTTGTCTGACATCTTTTCGTTTAAAGTTTTCTCGTTTTAAGTTTTGTTTAATAAATTTTTGTTTAATAAAGTTTTGCTTAAATTTTCGCTTAAAAGTTTTTGAATATTACAGCTCTTCTAAAAAAATTTATCATTTTCCTTCATTAAAATTTTACCCACCAGTAAAAAAGTTTTACCATCACTAGAAATTTTTGCCATCCTTTCCTATATCTTATCATCAACAATTTTTCGGACTGTAAATTTGTTAAATGGTATTGATTTACTTCATTTAGCGTATTTGATCAAATTTTTCAATCTCATCTAACGTAATAACATTATCATTTCAACCATTCTCTTTTGAAAGTAGTAATGTAGTTTATCATAACTTCTTTAATATGTAAATTGCTAGTTTTTATGATATTTCGTTTCTTAGTTTATTAAATGATTATATCTAACATTGTAACAAGTGAAGTTATGCAAAAACACCCGTACCTGTTTTAGAGCTGTAGCAACTACTGGAATTACTAAAAAAAACACCTGAAAGATATAACAATAGTCCAAGAGCACTCTAAACTTATTGTTAAGAATATGCCAATTCCTTGTGTTACATTCTTAACTTTAGTCCATCTCTTTCTTAATTTTTTATAATGCTCTAATCTTAATAATAATTGAGATTCCTTATCTTTCATATAGCGTACTCTATCTTTGGTGATTTTTACAAAAGTTCATTTTTTCAATGTTTAATCTTCAATGTCCATTAAAGTAGAACTACGTTCATATGACTAACGAAGGCAATATTCTTGCGGTTTCTTTCCATTTCTGAAGTTCCTTCACTTTTTGTTTCTTCTTTCCATTTTTAAAGTAATGTTAAAAGTCAACCTGTATATTTAAAAACCTAAAAGATGGATAAAATTCATTAATTTGAAATTCTTAACTTTTCTGATTTTTTCGGTGTCCTGGAACGGTCATGATTTTAAGGGTGAAAATTGTAATTCTCAAATTTTGAGATTTTGAAAAATTTGAAAAATTGGGTATTTTTAAAAACGCCCAAATTTGTGAATTTAGGTCTTCATAACCTGAAAAAGGGTTCAAATTCATGAAGTTATGTCGTTTTTAAAAATGCCATTTTTTGAAAAAATGGTACTTTTTGAATGGACTAAATTCATGTATTTAGGTCTTAAAAACCTGAAAAAGGGTCTAAATTCATGAATTTATGTCGTTTTTAAAGATACTATTTTTTTGAATTTTATGGTGTCCTGGAACGGTCTTTTGCCCATTACTAGTAATGGGCAAAAGACCGTTCCAGGACGCCACAAAATTCAAAAAAATAATATCTTTAAAAACGACATAAATTCATGAATTTAGACCCTTTTTCAGGTTTTTAAGACCTAAATTCATGAATTTAGTCGTTTTTAAAGATACCGATTTTTCAAAAAATGGTACTTTCCAAATGGTCTAAATTCATGAATTTTGGTCATTTTTCAGGTTATGAAGACCTAAATTCATAAATTTGGGCATTTTTAAAAATACCCAATTTTTCAAATTTTTCAAAATCTCAAAATTTGAGAATTACAATTTTCACCCTTAAAATCATGACCGTTTCAGGACACCAAAAATCATAAAAGTTGAGAATTTCAAATTTGTGATTATGATCATTTTCATTGCTCAAATCATGACCGTTCCAGGACACCGAAAAAATCATAAAAATTAAGAATCTCAAATTTGTGATTATGACATTTTTCATTGCTCAAATCATGACCGTTCCAGGACACCGAAAATCATAAAAGTTGAGAATTTCAAATTCATGAGTTTAGACGTTTTTCAGGGTTTTAAAATATATCATGTGACTAAAAATATTTGAAGGAATTGGCATATTCTTAACAATAAGTTTAGGAGTATTTACAATTGTCATTTCATCAGGCGTTCTTACAATTCCTGTAGTTGCTACTGCTTTGCACTCAGATGAACACTCAATTGTAGAGAACATCTGCTTCTCGCATTTATGAAAAAAGGCATTTCAGTGTAAAGAGCTGTGACCTCCAACTCAAACATTTGAAAGGAAACAATGTATGAAAGAACAAACAGCTGCTACACCCACTTAGACATTTGTAAGACGTGGAATATATGACCAGCAAATCCTACTCCGGCGTCCCTTAAGAAATTTTTTTATTATAAAATGAACAACATAAATGAGTTTTTAAAATTATATGGAACGCAAACAACTACAAATTTTCATCTAAAGAAAATTGCAAATCAATTAGGAATAAAGAATTTTCATGTTCTAATGAGAGACGAATTACAATTGATCAAACATAAGCCAACAATAACTATAAATTTCATAACAAATCTTCACACAACAGATGAAAAAGGAGTACATTGGTCTGCAGGTATCTTTAATAAAAATCGAGATAATTACTATTTCGACTCTTATGGACTTCCACCTACAAATGAAGTCAAAAAATTACTTGGCAATGGAACTTATAATACATTTCAAATTCAAAAACCGGGAACTACTTACTGTGGTCAATTATGTCTTTATGTTTTATTTAAATTACAAAAAGGAGTACCATTTCTTGATATTATGTTAGAATTGAACAAGGGAATTTTATTCCCGAAACGTTAGTTCCAATAATAATGATAATGATATTTAAAAATCACTTCGTTGTAATTCATTTTGATAAAATCGGCCTCTGATATCTTCATCATCTAAATCTTTGATTTCGTAAGTAATCGGATAAGTTTGATTTATTTTACAAACTTCAAATATCTCTTTCGTCCAATAGCCAACAAAGCCTTTTTCAAATTTATTCTTATACTTAAATATTCTAACTCTATCTCCAATTTTAAATTTCGGCTTAAGTTTCTGCAAATTCGTATTACTCTCATTCGAATAATTATTCTCGAATATTTTCTTCCTTATTAAATCAGGGTCGTCAGAAGCATTCTTTGGAGTTTCTTCAATACCAGAATGAACTTTATTATTGTACTCTTCCACAATTCCTGGTAATATCTTCAACCATTTCTGATTTCTTTGCTCAGTAAATTTCTTGAATAATTTATTTTTTAACGTCCGATTGAATCTTTCTATCACTACGGCCTTCCCTGCATTTTCAGTTGAATAAACTGAGCCTTGGCGATGACTTTCGTCTGTTTCAAATAGTGGCTGAACGTTTCTGTTATAAAATTCCGATCCTTTATCAACAAACAATTTTTTTGGCTTTCTATTACTTTCTTTAAAGATTTCTTCAAACGCATATTTAACTGATAGACCACTTTTATTTTTTAAAGGCTTTACCCAAGCGTATCGTGTATATAAATCTATAACGGTCAATGCGTATTTGTAGTCCCTTTCATTCGGCATATGAATAAGATCAGCACTCCAAATATCATCTTTATTAAATACTTTTACTTTCAATAGATATTTCGGCTTTCTGTATTCTTTATGAATTTCGGAGGCATAGCGTCCTAGGTCATTCGACATTTCAGACGCGTAGGTTCGAGCGTTGCTCTCAGAGTTATTAGTTCGAGCGTTGCTTTCAGACAGATTTGCTGTCGTTTCATTTAAACCCTGACCGAATAATATTTTAGCTTGTAAAGCTTTCTTAACAAACATTCTTTCAATTTTTTCTCTAAATGTTGGATTTTGAATACTATCTAATTCTTGAATCATCTTCTTATCAGCTGCATGTCGAGAACTTAGATCATCATTTCGATAAGATAAATCATGCCTGTAAGCTGCGGCATCTACTCTATTTATCGGTTCTTCACCTGGTTTCGGATTATTATTCTCATCTAGTCTTATATCTAATCGAGTTCCTGGACCGGTATATGAATGACCAGGAAGATGTTTTTCTTTCGAATATTTACTCCAAATAAATCCAGGAAAGTTTTCTAATGTTTTTTGTATGTCACCACCGTAGGTAGTAGCCAAACTTTGTTTGTCGTCGTTACCTTCATAAATTTTACAATTTGAGTTTTTATTTTTGTTTAATAGATAATTCAATAAATCTAAATTAGAAATTTTTAATTTAATTAAATTTTCGGAATTTTTAGAATTCATTTTAAAAGATAAAAAAATTTAAAAGATAAAATAAAATAAATGTTTTACCTAATCGGACCAAAGGTCCTGAGGCTTTAGCCGATCGGACCAAAGGTCCTCAGGTTACTAACCTTTAGAACCAAAGGTTCTGAGGTTATTACCGAATCATACTAGGACTTAGATATATTCCAGAACCATCTTTAGTTTCTTTAATTTCAATTAAATCATCAACATTGTGGAGAATATTTTTAAGAACTCGTTTTCCTTCATCAACTAAATTTTATTTACTAATAAAATTATCTAATACTCCTTGCCCTCTAGCAACTTTCTCTAGCTCTCTGTTATGACGTTTTTGTTCTTCTAATGCTGCCTTCTCTGATTTATTTTTATTTACTGCTTGGACAATACCAGCTGTCCCACCTGCAACACTTCCTGCAGCTGCTATGCCTCCTATTATTAGTGGAATTAATGGGAGAATCCCGCCATTCTTTTCTTCTTGTAATTGAATATTCTCTATCATTGGTTTACTTATGTAATACTTTTTTTTGTTAATCGTAATAGTTTTAGGGGTATTTTTGTCAACAATATTACGTAATTTTAATTCAACAGTTTTATTATTAATATTACTTTTCGCTTGCGACATTTTTAATAAAAAAATTTTAAGTTAGGAAAAATTTTAATCTATTCTAGTTATGAATAAATTTTAAGTTATCAAAAAATTTCAAGTTACCAAAAAAATTTTTAAGATATCAAAATTTTAATCTATTCTAGTTATGAAAAAAATTAAATTAATTAAACGACGAAGTCTTGGGCTTTAGCCTATCCTAGCCATCTTCCCATTAAGAACTTCAATAGAATATTTTGTATCTTCTAGCAATAAACCATAAGCCATCAATGAAGTTGTGGAATCTTTTTTTTCAATATTAATTGTTACATCACAGCCAGTCTTAATAATATCTTCTGATTGTGCACTTAAATCGAAACAGAAAACAGGATATAAATGTCTCCAATCTCCAGGAGTTAATTGTGGTTCAACTCCAAATTCTATACAAAGATTTCGATAAGAATCATATCCTTCCATAAATTGATTATTGGTATCATCGAATCTTAATGGATCAATTGGATAACGGGTTTGATTTAATGAAACTTGTAAACTTCGAATTGTATTAATATGGAAGAGATTATTGTTCTTATCAAAACTTGGAGAATTATTTCTTTGAAAAGTTAGCAATAAATATCTTGGAGTATTCGAAGTTCTAGTAAAATGCCAGTTAAATCTTTGTTCGGAAAAAGTTACTGAACTAGCAGTACGCTTTAGAAAATTTACTGGAATTGGTTTGTTAGTATTTAATCTTTTTGCAATAGCTGTTTCAATCTCTAAACTAGGAGTAATATGCTTAATCCACCATTCAAGTCTATCAATTTTTAAATATGCTTTTTTTCCAGTCTTACCAAAAAAGATTAATTCATTATTTGCTGTACGATGAATTATTAATTTAAATTTTAATTGATATGATATTTTATCATAATCTAAATATCCGATTAATAGAGACAATGACCAATTTACTGTCTGTTCACTTTTTTTGTTAAATTCACGTCTTTCTTTATATGCACTATTGTTTGTTTTATTTAAATGTTTTGCAATATTTTCTACATCTTTCGCAATTCCTGCTGCATCTGTTCCAGCGTGAGTTAAATCATCAACAATTATACCATCATTTGTATCAGGAAACCAACCTTCGATTTCATACTTTCTATTATTTTCACCAATTGTTACAAATCTAAGCATTGTATCAATTACACCTGGAGAATCACTTATTGTTTCTATATTTTGAGTTGCAACATCTAAACGCATTTGTGTAAATAATCTTGGAAAAAAATTATTCTCTAATGCAATATTATCGGTATCTGGTAATGGTGTTGTAAAATTGGCATCACTATACAAAGAATATTCACAGTGTAAAAATGAATCAGGTAGATATAAATAACTCTGCTGATTATCAACTTCAAAAATTAAATCACCTCCAGTATTTACTCTACTGGAAGATCCGGGATTCATAACAATTCTTATATAGTCATTCTTTTTTTGATTGTAACTGACGAACGGAGGATCGTCTAATCTAAATTTATTTTCGATAAGCGAAGACATTTTTATAAAAAATAATTTGACTTTTTGTTTTTCTCACACATAGAAAAATTTTACCAAAATATAATTTTAGCATTTCACCAAAAAAATTTTACTAAAATTATTTTGCTAAAAAATTTTTGCTAAAATAATTTTACTAAAATAATTTTACTAAAAAAATTTTACTAAAAAATATATTTTAGAATTTTGCTAGACCAGCTCCGCTACAGCTTTGCTGGTTAAACCGAAGGTTGCTACTCACGCCATTTCCTCTTATTTCTTCAATTGTTTTTTTATTATTTTTATTTTCATTATGTTTACTATTAGACGGAGCTCCGCTCCTCAAGGTTTCACCCCCCACAGCTATGTTAGCAATTTTGTTTTTTGTTTCCTCTGAAAGTTTTTTTAAATTTTTTAGTTCTTCAGAATCATTCCTAAGTTTACGAATAGCTTCTAGTTGTTTTAATTCGTTTTGAGACTTAACAGCATTTGATATTGCACTAGCTGTACTACCTATAGCAGCTGCTCCTTTTGCAGCAGATGTAATCAAATCTTTATTATTTTTAATTAAGTTAACGATACTTCCAATACCAGAAAAGATGCCATCTCCTTCTTTTTGGACGGCACCTGCGGTGCCTAGGAACTTTTGTGTTCCGACAGTTTCTACACTATCATAATGGTACACAGGTTTCTGAGATGGTTCATGAGCAATTTTATTATTTGATGCAAAATGTTTAAGATTGTGTTTATAAATTATAGGCATTTTTTAGGATTAAATTTGACTTTTGGGAAAAATATCTACGTTCGGCTAAAGCCTCGAGGAGCTTCGCTCCGATAGGTTAGAAACCCAAGACTTCGTCGATCGGCTAAAGCCTCGAGGAGCTTCGCTCCCATCAAGATTTACGTTTGTGAATGGACAACAACTTCGAGATAACTTTATTAATTGCCTGTTGCACTTTATCTATTGCGTCAAGCAGCGTGTGATGTACTTTAATTTCTTTTCTATTAACTTGCATTTTCTCCTGATTCATCTTCAACGCCGTTTTAAGTGCATTTAACTTAATTTTAAGAACATCTAATTGTCTTTTAACAGAATCTAACTGTTCTTTATTTTCTTTAGAGTTTTCTTGTAAATTTTTCTTTAATTCATTTTAATCATTTTCTAAATTGATTTTCAGATTTTTCATTTTATCAACTTTTTCATTAAGTGAGTTTACTTCATTTATTATTCTATTCATCTTTTTCATTTGTTGAGTAATTTTAGAACTTAATTCATCAACACTTTTTTGGAATGTAGTTTGTAACTGCTTTAAATTTTTTTTAATTCTTTCAGGAAGTTTTTCTATTTCATCTTCTAATTGTTCTTTTAACATTTTTATCTGATGTTTATTTTTAATGACTGCAGATTTTAACTTTATAGAAAGTAATATTAAAATTTTTGATTGTTCAGAAATCTTTTTAAAAAGTTTTGCTATATCTGCTTCTAGCTCTCTATCCTTTTTATCAATTTGTAATAATTTTTTCGTTTAATGATTTGTCATTAAAGTTTTAGCAACTTTAATTCAGTCATCATGGAACCAAAACATCGTTATATATTTTTCCTTAAATCATTGATTTGTGTAACAACATATTGTTTATTGTTAAACTCTGTATTTTGTTGGGAAGTATAGAAAATGCAATGGACCAGATAAAACGTCTCCCAGTTTCATGATATAATTTTCTATCTCTATTTCGAATTCACGATTATCGATATAATGGCACCTCCACCAACATTTTTTTTTTGGTAACATCATTTTTTAACAATTAAAAAATAAAATTTTTTTCTAATAAAAATAAAATTTTTTTCTAATAAAATAAAATTTTTCTAATAAAAATAATTTTTTTTCTAATATAAATAAAAAATGGAAAATCCAAAGTTAAAAAAATTATATTCGCCCCGCATCATCCTGTTCTTCTTATTCGACGAGATCACACGATTTTGAAAATAAATTTTTGATAATAATAATAATAATAATACTATTACAAATTCCATGCTATAGATGTTAATCGTTTTGTTTTCAAATTACAAGCAGAAATATTTAGAAACAGATTTCACTAAATGTTTACCTTCTATAGAAACTAATTATTGTTTATTTCCAGTGATTCCATTTATTAAATTTATGATTTAAGTAAGTAAATATAATGATGTAGCTTATTGGAATTAAATAAAGAAAATATGGTTATAATAGGTCATAATAATGTTTATGGATTTATTAGAGCAGTGTTACCAATTAGTAATACTGATTGGATAGAAACTAAAATTATTAAATATATCAATATTAAAGAATTAGTTAAAAAATTAAAATCTTTTTCGAAAGAAAAAATTAGATTATTTGTTGACGAACAAACTCAATATAACATTCACATAGCAGAGTAAAAGAACATCAAATATGAATTTTTATGTCAAGTATTATTATCGAGAATACAATTATAAACAAACACATTAGAATGCCGCAAAGATATGATGAAGATACGTATATAGATTATATTCCAACTTAAATATTAATTTATTTAAAAACTGATATAAAATGATAGCTCAACAAGAGAAAATTTATATGTGGACTACACCTTTATCGCTATTAACAATGACCATAATCATAATCATACTAAACGAACTGAAGGTCTAGGCTTTGCGCACCGATAATTAAAAGAATCTTATGATAATAAAGATGATCTTAACATCTGAAAAAGTGTAAATGGAAAAAAGATTATAAAAATATTAGTAATTATAAAAATTTTATCTAAATTTCATTTTCTTACAATTGAAAATAATAATATGTATTGTGAAGATACTGTTTAACAACATAGTCGGGTCTAACAAAATTAAATTATGGATTTACACTAATCAATTTTTTTTTTTTTAAAAATTTTATCATCTTTAATAAAAACTAAAATGATTCAGATTATGGTGGTGTTATTAAATTTTCCAAAGAATCAATAGACCATATTTTTCTCTATTATATTATATCAGAAAAAGATGTAATTTAGAATTAGATATCCATAAGAGAATGTATCCTATCATGAAGGCACCTATACCAAAAAGTGTATTTTATGATGATGAAGAAACAATTTTATGATAATGATGGAAGAATCAATTGATGAATTGATGATGAAGAATCAATAGTTAGTGAAAAAAAAAATTTTTTTAATTATCTTTGATAAAACATTATATTATGAAACTTAATATATAAAGAAAAAAATACTTAAGAAACGTGAAATATATAAAATATAAAATACACTCAAGTCCTTGATATTAGAATGTTTATATCTAAAATAAAACCACAAATTTTTTCTTAAATTTTCTCTAAAAAAATAAAAAAAATGGAAATACCAAGTTTTATTGTGTCTTAGTAAAAAAAAGTTGCAAACAAAAAAAGTTATCAATCTCATTTAAATAGTAAATTGCATTTACAAAATGTAGAAACGCGTTGAATGAAGGAAATATATTAAAATTAACTAGTTATAAAAACTATCTAGAAACAATGCCCTACTGAATCTAAAGTTAAAAAAATGTTTTGATGATTATTCACATTCGGAATATAAAAAGTTTTAATAGTGAAGATGAGACTCATACAAACCGAAGGTTCTAGGCTCGCACGTACCAGATGGAAGATAATTTATTAGCGATAACTGATATTTTAAAGAAATAGATGAATTTGATGAAGCCTTAACAATATAAAATATTTATTTAATCATCTTTCGCGGGACTTCAAAGATGTCTTTCAGGAGCTTTCCGCCCGTTAATATAATGAAACCGATAAAACTTTTTCTGATATTCTAACCAACTTTTTCTATAATATATTAGAATCTTTCAAATGTTAATAATGAAAGTAAAGTACTTTATACAAAAAATGGACCTGATGGAATTCCTGAAGAAATAATACAAGGACATTTTACAAATTCACAAGAAATTCAATAAGTCAATGATATACAACCCATATTTGAATCGATGATACTTAACTTAGAAAATTGTATAATTGAAGCCATTTATCGTTGGAATCTGATGAGATTTGTTTAAAAACTATCTAAGAAATAGTAAATTGATAAATAAAAAAATAATACTGGTGGTAGTTTATGTTCCTTTACCTTTCAGTTCACCACAAATAATCAAAATAAAAAATGAAGATGATTATTGTTTTCTGTGGAGTATTATAGCACATTTACATCCTGCAGAATATCATAAAGAAAGACTAAGTCATTACAATAAAGAATACATAAATGAATTTGATCTTTCTGATGGCTTACATGAATTTCCATATGATTATAATAGATTAATAAAGTTTCATAAAAAGAATAAAAATTTAATAGAAGTAAATGTTTTTGAATTAAATGTGAATTATGTTTCTATTGGTAAAATTACTCCACTTTACTCAGATTCAAAAAAATTTTATTTGAATAATAAAAATTTATGTCAATCAGAAATAGTATATAATGATAGAGGAAATTACATGCATCATAATATTTTTTACCAAGGAAATATAATATGTACTGAAAAATTTGAACTTGTTAAAACACTATCACCAATAATGATTAGTCATAATAATTATAAAGGACGTAATTATAATTATGATTATGATTCCGATTATTCATCTTTATCTTTAGAATATCAACAAAAATTAGAAAATTTAAATAAAAGTTTACAAAAATGTAAAACAGATTATCAACAACAAACAAAAATATTAGTACAAGAAAATGGCCATAAATATGAAAATAAGATAGAAACGATTCGAAAATTAAATGATGACAATAAAGAATTAAATAATGAAGAAAATGAAACCAATCAAAAAATAAATGAATCTTTAAAAAAATGTCTACAACAATATAAAGAACAATATGATAAAGAATATAGTTATCAGCTACAAATATTAAATCAAAATTTTCATCGAAATACATTTAATCTTGCAAAAGAAATTGATGAAACACATGAAATATATAAAGATGAATTTGAAAAACTAGAACAGTCAAAACAACCAGCACAAGCGAATATATTATATTATCAGGGTCATTTTATATTGTGTAAAGATGTTTCTATATTCACAAAAACTTCAGATAATACAAATTTTCCTTGTCTTCAATGTATGACAAGTTTTAGAACTAAAGAAGAAATGAATAGACATTTGGAGAATTGTCAACAAAATGAAGCAGTCAGAAACACATTTCCAAAAGATGATTATTTAGAATATAATAAATGGTATTTTAAAAATAAAGTACCCTTTACTATTTATTGTGATTTTGAAGCATATAATGTTAATATGACACAAAATCGAACGGAAAGTTCCAGGGCTTCACCCGATTCTGAAAATTATAATTCTGAAAATGGTACGGGCCAAGCCCTAGAACCTTCGGTTTTTAATTATGAAAAAAGTGCATCTGAACAAAGTAAAGAAAAATATTTATTTGAACAAAAACCATTATGTTGGGGAATGTACATTCATTCAAATTATCCTGAATTATTTAAATCAGAATATTTTCAATACTATGGTGAAGATAGTTCAGAAATGTTTACAAAGAAAGTAGAAGAATTACAAAATTTTTTTTCACAATTGCTTGAAACAAATATTCCAATGATGCCATTAACAGAAAAAGAAAAATTAAATTTTATTAATGAAACAAAATGTTATTACTGTGGAAGAGAATTTACAAAAAATTATAAAAATGGCAAAGGTAGATATCTTGATAAGGTAAAAGATCATGATCATCTAAATGGATTATATAGAGGTGCAGCACATAATTCTTGTAATCTTAATGCTAATAAATTTAAATATAACTTTGTTCCTTTATATTTCTATAATGGTTCTAAATATGATTTCCATCTAGTAATGAAAGATTTATTTTCATCTGAAAAATTACAACAACAACAAATAAATGTACTATGTAAAACAGAGGAAGAATATTTTTCAAAGCAATTAGGTTGTATTAGAATTTTAGATGCATTTAGATTTTTTACTCCTTATTCATTAGATGTTATGGGAAAAACTTTGAAATCTGAACAATGTAAAATATTAAATAAATATAATTTAAAACCATTAAAAGGCATATTTCCGTATGAATATTTAACCTGTGGCTCACAGTCGAAGACTGATATAACTGGAGATAAAACCTGTGGTTCACAGTCGACCTGTGGTTCACAGTCGAAGACTGATTTTAATTCTGTGAATAAAATTATGGAAGAAAAACAACTTCCTCTAATAAATAAATTTAAATCAACATTAAAACAATCACAATTATCTGACGAAGACTATGCAGAAGCTGAAAAGAATTGGAGAGAGTTAAATTGTAAAACAATGTATGATTATACAATGAAATATCTACAGATAGATGTATTAATACTAGCTGATCTTTTTGAAAACTTTCGTGATATG
>CAJQUW010012651.1:0-171509 GCA_907163375.1 Prostheceraeus crozeri
AACAACAACACCACTAGGTCTAGACCGGACAGCTCCTATCTGCTTCATTAAAATTCGTTGGCAAGGTCCATTGGGGTCGACCAAGAGAGGCTTTAATTCAGAATTTTGTTTTAAATGTCATCAAATTAGCTGTCCGCCAACGTCAAATTTTCGTCAGTTTCTTGGAACTAGCGATTTAGTTAATTCTTCAATATAATACACCAATATATTGATTTATGCAAGATGAAACTCAGACACCAGCGGTTTTTTTTGAGGTTTCTGTCTTGAACGCATAATTGCAAATCTTTCTTTTTGGGTGCACATTCCTTCGAAATATTGCGTACTTAAATGGCTACTGCAATCAGATATATATCAAGATAAACATACCGGAGTATAAAGATTGCTGAGTGCCAATATTGACTTCCCCCTTTGTTTTTTCTTGCTTAAAACTTTGCTCTTGGTTTTGCTTCGTACCTTTCGGTTCTTCTTGGAAATGTAAGAATTTCATGCGAGATCAAACTCGTAAAATATAAAATAGAAACTCATCCACACCAAATAATGACGCGGTTCAAAATGATTTTTCATAACTTTGGTGTTTCGGAGTCGACTTTTATCTTAAAAAAACTGAGCTATTTATTACCGGCCCATCCGGTGATATAACCACTTTGCCACTCTTTTGACTACTAATTTTTTTGAGTTTTTGTGATTATCTGAAATGACTCGGCGTTGTTTGGTCACTTACCCACTTGTCAGTGTGCTTGCAAATTCATGGTCAAGGATTCGTGATAATTTCACAGCTTACAATTCACGCTTTCTGAAAAGGCAAAAAATAGAACGCCTCACACTAAGGACAGGAGGATTCACTGTTGCGGTCTGATAATTTTTTAAGTATGGACCCAGATGGTAACCAGAGATACTAATGAAAAAAATATAAGCTGAATAAAATGAAATGAATACCAGAATTGCCAACCCAAATCAAAAATCTAGAACCGGGAAATATTCCGCTATCACCCTGGATTTCCTGAGGTTCATACTAAATCATGTTCCACTTACCTACAAACAATAATCGCAGGCTTTTTTAATGTAATTGCACATGTACAATTCACAGTATTGCCTACAGTAATTCGCGCACTGAATGAAAAAATGGAGGAAACGAAATACTTATATAAAATAAAATAAATATTAATGATGCCAATTCATGATAGAGAGATAGCTTTCATCTTAATGTCAACCAAAATTCCAAGCTGATTGTGCATGCAATTTTATTTCTATTATAGGTCCATTTACATAGGTGTATTGTTTTGGAATGATTCATATTAAGGCTATGCGCTAGCCTCTCCTTCTCGCACCGAATAAACCGTTCGGTGAGCTAAAAAATTGTAAATCGTTGCACCAAAGCATATGTTTAAGTACAACCGAAATGTAATTGTAACTAGTATAATGTGTGAAGGCCCTACCCGGAACCACAAAACATCAATGACGAGTTTCTCAAGCAAAACTAACCACTCCCTCTATCTTTTTTTCTCTCTGAGATGCTACGATGTCACTCCGGCGGAACTCTGGACCCACGGATGCTACTATGCATCTTAGCATGATGGGCAAGATCATCGTACGGAACACCGGTATTCATTGACGGAGTACTCATTATAAGATTCCGAATTTCTGAAGTCGCGGTTATTGAGATTTCGTGGTCTAAAATGGTCTATCATGAACTTGAATTATCTAAATCATGTCTACTTCTAAGTTCAGATATATAGTATTGCTTTACGTATCATAAAAATACGATAAATACAAGAAATACGTCATTACTGCAGTTGAACACTGAAGGTATTTAATTACCTGGAAAATCAAGCGTTAGATGAACTAGAGCAGCTTCCCAGTAAACATGTGACGTCAGCGGGATGTCATGACGACGTCATTCCAGGATGGCCCACGTACGTCTTATTTGACAGTAAAAAAGACGTCACAGCGGAAGCATCACAGGACGTCAGTATGACATCCCACCGGGACATCCCACGTACGTCACAGCGGAACTCTCACAGGACGTCAGTCTGACATCCCGCCGGGACATCCAACGTACGTCTTCAAAGTGCTCCTACGAGACGTCCTAATGAGTCACTTGACATCGTGACAGACATCCCATTACCGTACTTAAAACTAGTTTCAATCATTTACCCAATTATGAAGATAACGAAAACATTGGAATCATCTGTGGATAATTATATTTTCGCAAATTATAAGTATTTCTGTTTGCATACACGTTCCACTTGAGACAAAAGCAGACGCTGAATAAATCACGGATCCTTCTTCGATATTCCATTGACCTTGTTGTAAGCACGACTACCTGAAGTAAGAAACAGCAAAATTTTAATTAGATCACAAAAATTACATACACATACAACACATACATATATACAACGTTCAAAAGAGAAATCACTATATTAGAATATCAATATCTAATATGATGAAAATGCTAATCAGAGGTGTCGAAATGCATGCCTATCGTTAAAAACTATTAGAGTCACCGTAGGAGAAGATGCTTCGACATGTAGGCATATAGGCGCCTACATTGAATATGAAGCAATATATAATTCTGTAGTTCGTAAAATATAAAATTTCTTTCATTGACATGAGGCACAACTAATCCAAAATAAAAGTTTCTTCAGGCTTGTTGCCTAAAATCTAGAGGATATCGAAGCTAAATTATAAATTGAAGACATAATTAGAAACTAAAATTATACTAAAATTAAAAAAAAACCCCTATACATTTTAAAATTCACATTGTCATTATATTTTGAATGCATGCAATGCTCTGCATCTGGACAGGGACACAGCTTTCGATATATTTCACATTGTCATTATATTTTGAATGCATGCAATGCTCTGCATCTGGACAGGGACACAGCTTTCGATATATTTTTGATTTTTGACCATCTTCGATATTTATCGCCTGTAAAAAATTAGATCATGAATTTAAACATGATTTTGCATTAATACTGTACAACCCAGTAAAAATTTGACATTCATATGATGAGAGAATTCCTTGTTTAGATAGTATTTCCTTTGTATTTCAAGCAAATGCGGACAAGCGACCATCATCTTCCGGCTATAATTTATTTACACACAACTAATTGCACAATCATGATAAAATTAATCATCATAATTATCAATGAATAAAAAAAGCCACTAGTATTATCAATGAATAAAAAAAGCCACTAGATTTATTTGATAAAATTAAAAACTAATTCTTGCACAATGTCTTTCGCCCACTCTTATTCAAGTGCAAACGTGGACTAATATAAAATACAAAATCTAAAATCATTATACTTCTGCAGTAATACATCTATGAACAATCTTTTTGTTCATAAGATTCATTGCTGTAGAAGTATGGATTTTCAGATTTTGTATTGTTAATATTCAATCCTGCATGTTTGCACTTGAATAAGACTGGACGAAATGCATTGTGCACAGAATTAGTTATTTTAATTTTATCAAAATGAATTTAGTGGCTTTATTTATAAACTTAAGTAAAGGGGAATCATTTTTAGACATCATAATTATCATCAAATAATAAAACGTTTTTTTTTTTTTTGTTCTATTTACAACATAATGCGAAAACATAACGTTTTATTATGTATTAAATCGAATATAGGCCTATTCTTCATGTAGCCCATAATGTGTTGCTAAATTTTCTTACAAATATGCAAATTATAATATTGTCATGTTTATGTTTGCAACCATTTCATAAAAATCTAGGCTAGCAAAAAATACATTGCATCCGATACATCCATGAGCAAAAGCAAATTATTTATTCATTCATTTTCGCAATAATGATAACATTCAACAAAAAAAGCTTACTTGAATATTATTCAACAAAACTTATGTATGTGAAATGCATTACGATATGTGCAAACTGATATTATGTTGTGACGTACAATCGTCCAATTATTCAAATACTGTAAAATCGTAGAATCATAATCTTATCTAGATTTGCTTAATAAGCTTAGATACCTGTACTATTCTTTACATTATACATTGTTACAGTACATTCAAATTATTCACTTACGTATAAAAAATCAATGCACAATCACAACATTTTGATCGTCAAAATGGTTGCCTATGCATTGTCATTTATAATCCTATGGTACAAACTTCAGTATTTTGCAGAAAACTTGAGTATTTTATTAATGATTCACACAACAGTTCAGATAACAGGAAGATGAAAATGTTTCGAATAGCAGCGTTCCTTTTTAAGCATGGCAAAATGTATGTAAAGCCTCTAATTATGGTAAATTATCTTCGGCAGAGGAATTAATCTGATTCCAATTCGAGAGCCAAGAAATTTGAAACAAATTAATTGATATCAGATGATGCCATGTTTATGGACAATTTAAATAATTTTTCTTTTATTTTTGCGATTTCATGAATTAGCTTCAACATTTATAATAATTTCGTGAAAATAAGCTTATAACTAATCAGTGCGTATATAGTTAATTCACTTAAACTTAATAAGAAATGAAAAGAGTAGACATCTCACCTGTAAACTCCGGCAATTGATGATATCAATCATTTTGTTGTACTGCATTAGACTATTTTCTTGTCAAGATCACGAGATGACATTCGAAGCCCTGGTTTTCAGCGACTAATGTAGGAGATAAAGTCAAGTCACTAAATATGAGGTGAACCAAATCACAAGATGTTTTTGTAAGATGGTAAAGGCAAAAGCTTAGTCGTCAACTGCTGGTCTGCAACTTGAAAATAGATATAAATGATCTATGAATTGATTGTGGAGGTCGAATATGGGTGGCGGATTTAAGTTCTCCAAATGTCCAAAGGAAAGGTGCTCGAGGCGTCCGTTTAAGAAAGTTTGGTCTAAGTCGTAGACTGAACCTAACCGTATCGCAGACATGAATCACGTTCGATGCGCAGTGCGAGTAACATGAATGAAATGAAGGACTGCTTGCACGTTTCCTCTCGCTGTCATGTGAATATCGATAGTGACGCGTTGATTGAAGGTCAACGCCCAGGCGGCAGTAGGAAATAATCTGTGCGCAGTTCTCCTCTATTCAGAAATGAAATACGAGGGCTGCACTTAATGACGTGACCGCCAACGCTGGGATGCTTGTAAATCATCGAAAGACAGACTCATTCCATGCATCGAGTACGGGCACGAATGAATCCGAAAAAAAGATCCGTTGAATTATGATATTGAACTATTGCAATTGTATTCTATTCCAACTGCAATCGCAAAATTGGGATTCATCAAATGCCCTGCGATAAACATGAATCCTATTAATAAGAAAATGCTGGTAGAAATTAGTGATGAATTTTTGCATTATGTTATTTTCGAAGATACATCGATTTTAGATAAAAACAAAGCAGAAAACAGATTGATGGGAGAATAAGAAATAGAAGAAGAAAACGAGGAGCTGATAAGGAAACAGAAGAATAAAAGGAAGAGAAATGAGGAGACAGAGTAGAGGAGGAAGAATGAGAAATCAAGAGAAAGGAGAGGAGGAAAAAGAGAAGTGAGAAGAGATATGGAAGAAGAAGAGAAATGATGAATTGGAACAAGAGAAGAAAATGAAGAGGTGGGAGAAATAGAAGAGGAGGAAGAAAAGAATTGAGTTGAGAGATGAATAGAAATAGGGAGAAAGAGAAAAGGAAAGAAAAGGAAAGAAGAAGAGAAATTAGGCTATGACAGAGAATCATTATCAGAGGAAAAGTATTAAGAAAAGCGAGGAGAGAGATAAAGTGAGTGAGAGAGCGAGAGTTCGAGAATGGAAATTAAAAAAGATAGTCCCAAAACTTAGTGCAGTTAAGTGGAAATCATTTATCATAGCGTAAACGTCATAATTTTGTAACTTACCGTGGTTGTGGCTCATCGATCATGTTTGTGGTCACACTTTGGATGTCACAGTGACGTCATACACAGGCGGTCATTCTGACGTCTTTGATGGGAGGTCACTGTGACATCCCGTTCTGGTCATAGACGTCTCAGACGCATGATGACATCAATGGGACGTCACAATGACGTCACAATGTTTACTGGGTTGGTTCTCCTCTTTCTAAATACATCACATGAAAGCTGTCGAACTTCCTATCCAATTAATGGACAAAAATCTCAGGATCGACTATCTAATTTGGTCCTGCTGTCCTTCAGCTTGTTTTAAGTTGAATTAAAACCGCAGTAAATTAGTCTATGAATCTAGTTAATTTCTGACTCAATTTTGCATGAAAAGCTAAAGTCTGCTAAGCAAAAAAAGCCTAAAACGCAAGTTTCAACTTAACAGACATAGTCGTTTGTAAAGATGATTTTGACTGGGTTTGCTGTTTTTGAAAATGATTGGAGCAAGGAATGATTCAAATATCAGAACTTTGAATACATTTCATGTCCATATACATATAATAATATGTATGTCTCACAATGCAAGCATTAAAATATGAAATAAGATTTCACGAATTATCCTACATCATCAAAGCGTATTTTCAATGTTCATGTGTAAATATCTTACCCAAGTCTATTTGTATTAACTGAATGCGAACTAATCAATAAATTGATAAATATTGTTAGTTGTCTACACTAGCTACGCTACACCTAGATTATTGAACATGGCGTATAGGTATTTTATAACTTTGTTAGTAGATGTGACTTACATGTGTTGCTTAGATATAAATTTGATTAAAAATTATACTGATCCAGTTTTTGCTGTGTGTTGCATATGGAGGTCAGTGTATTTGCATCGGAGTTGAAAAACTCCACTCCGGTAATGCATGATTCTGATACAAACGCTGACTCTGGATCGACACAGCGACAAGCGGGGAATTAATCCAACCAAAATGGCAATTTTTAATTTCAGCTTGTTTCTGCATACATACATGTGTATGATAGTGATAAGTCGCAAGAATAGAATTTTCTGTGGTATTTTGTTTTCGCTTACTTGGACATCAGTGCAGCAAATAGCCGTTGTTAAGATACGATTTAAGCGTGCGTTTGTCTTTCAAAAGCAAAGTGTTATATATATTTTTAAAGACCAACCTATACTTTCAAATTTCTGTAAAACATTGAACACATCTACAACAAAATCACGGAATGTCACATATTGGCAACATGTATGACCACTACAAATGAAACCTCAAGATTTTTAATTGGTCATGAAAGCATTGATGACACATTATACATGTTTTGATGATAACAAAGTCTGTCAGCTTTTGCATCTTCCAAAATCTCTGTTGCACTGAGACTGGAGATTCGAACTCCAGATGCATGAAGACCGACATGATGATGATAGATGGCAATTGATTATCTCATATAGCCCTAATTGTTGGAATAGTACGCCAAGGAGTGCTAAGCAAGATTTTGAAGAATTCTTTGTTTTCTCCGGAGAATTTTGGTCTAAATCAAATATTTTAGATCAAATAAAATTGAAAAAAAACATTTTTTAAATAAAATCGTAGGAATGACAACGTGGTAACGGGGCCCCAACGTCGTTTTTGAGACATAATTGTAGTTACTTCCTGTCTTGCTACTCACTCTGTTACTACTTTTGTTATCATCTGATCAACAAAATGTGGAATAGGCCCCTATTATAAATTTGCAAAGGAATAGAGATGCGAGAAAGTTGTTAAAAACAAATCCTATCTGCAATTCGCGCTTTAGGGTGAGTATGCACCTATTTAGACTTTTCGAAACGGCAGTCGCCACCGAACTGTGATCTGTACACGGGTGCACCGAACTTACTTTGGCCGGCTTTGGTGCACTGGCGGGTGCTTGGTTTCTGAAATTCTAGAATAGATCACACGTCTGCCGCGCAAGTAACGTTGTATCTGGCGCGCTCGGCTCTGACCTCGTCGCGCCTGGTCCTGGCTTCGGTGCGCCTTGCCTCGCATTCGCGCAATTTTTTTCAGGTATGCTATAAAACATCATACATCTGGCGCACTCGAAATTCGGAAATTCGAAATGCGGCCTATGTACAGATTGCAAATGGGAGTGGCCATTACTACGCCTGGTCTGATGTAATTTTGGTCTTGCGGCTAATGCACCGGCAGATCAGCTGAACCGTTGACATTGACTGCTGCATAGGCAGATAAGCAGGCAGGAAAAACAAATTATCTGCAAAAAATCGCTTAAAGATGGGAAATGAGTTTCCCTTGCTACAAGGGTCACCAAAGTTTTTCAAAACAACTTAGCAGACGAAGAAAAACAAATCAACTTTCAAGACACACGGATGCTCATTTCTTGCTATAGCCTATTGAGTTATTGAAGTCCCTCTAAAGCTACGAAACATGAGGCGCGGCAATAGAAGAATGAAGAATAATGGACAGGCTCATCCGGTGAAATATCTACTGGCTTACTGACTTTACATGTGGAACACAACATTTGCATGATGTCTGACTCATGTTTTGACATATTCTTTACAAACGTCATTACCTATTGAGTATTTTGTCAGCCAATATGTTTTGGTACCCTCTCGTCTAGGTTTGAGTGTTCAAGTCAGGGTCGAAACACAACTAGACGAGTACCTGCTCATGACTGACGGAGGAAGTATTATGCTTTATATACCTTAATAGGTAGGTGAAGTAGTGGTCGAAGCATTGTAATTCTAATCAAGTTATTGTAGATGTCGACAAATGAAGAAATCCTTGATTCCATGAAGTATTGTCGGCGGATTAAGAGACTTGTGATAACAAATTCAAGTGGAGAAATTGTATTTTCCATGTGTAGTCTTAGGTAGTGTGCATAGTTCGATTGTTCTCGGAGTAGTAGTGTTTACTAGAGAGTTATATTGCTTACCTCCATTATCCACTTTCCACTTGTCCACTACTAACATTAACCACCGCGTGTAGTATCAGTTATTGTGTAGCATCAGTCCACTTGTAATCGATGTAGTAGTATAATTGAATTTCTATGTTTCTACCTACACTTTTCCAATTTTTATCCATTGGTCTCCTGTTGATTTTATAATATCCATTTCTAATTTCCTCAACACATGGTGACCATTGTCCTTTTTCTATTTCCAATACCAGCATCTGCAGTCGGTACAGCCTCTGTTTAGAGCGTGTATGCGGCATTATTTGGAATCCATGGGGGTACAGTATGCCAACAGTAAAATGAGTGGTGTCACAGGTCTTAAGATTTCAACTTTTACCAGTAACTGTGCAAAGCTGATCAATTTCAATTCGTTGCCACCAGAAAGATCCATTGAGTTCTTTTTAGAACTGATTAATCCAATGGTACAACATCACTGCATTTGTGCATTTGCTGATTAGAGAGTTACATCAGTCCTCATCAGGACTACTTCACTTAATATTTTAGATTAGCAAACATTTTATTATATTGTAAATGGCTGCTGTGATGCTTTTCATCATCGTATGAGAATTAGTAGATTAACGACATGAATCTCTCAAGCCAGATCGACAAGAAATTTAATCTAATGCAAATTATAATAAGTAGACTGCACATATTTCGTTTCTTCGCTTACTCTGATATTCACCGATGTAAAGGACAAACCACGTGCTTTTGTGGAAACATATGGAAATTTCAAAACATTTCATGTAATAAAACAAGAAAAGTGGTCGGCATAGTGAGGCTTTAATTGCCGTGACCTTGACCAACTGTCCAGTCTAGACCTTAATGATTAATGTTCGATGTCTATGGATGCAACCATATGCAGTCATACAACAGAATATTAAAATTATGTTTTTCCTAAATATATTGGTTGAAACTTAATAACAAATTACCCGCGAGTGCAATTTCCTAATTTGTTTATAAACTTAGAATTGCCGGTTTTTCCAAAATAAGCGGGCTCTGACCGACTAAAAATTCCGCTGAGACCTTGACAAAGTTCATGTAAAAAGCACACATTTTTGCAAATAATCACCTTTTCGAGTTGCCAAAATCACGTCGATTTGGCAACTCGAAAAGGGCCATTAAGGTCTAGACTGGACAGCTGGTCAAGGTCACGGCAATTAAAGCCACACTATTAGCCGATTCATAAACTATTTTCAGTGCACTGAAAAATGCACCGATTCCAGAACGAGTTCAACGAGTTTATGAACAAGTCGGAACATTTCAAATGTTTAAATTAGAGTAACTTTTTGAAATCACATATTTCATGGAATTTGCAGAATGGAGTATTATCAATGCAAGATTGAAAATTTCATTGTCACTGTTAAGGCAATCAATGAAGAGTGCGCTACCACATATTTTAGAAATAGCTTTTTAAGCAATCAAGATGGACAGTATGTCATGTCGGTTCCAAGCTCCAGCAATCTAGTTTGAATATTATTCTGCTGAACCTTTCTTCTCCTGCAATGAAGATGCTAGTTGTAGAATTGAAGTTCCTACGTCCAAGTAATTTTGAAGAACAGAAAGAACCAAAGGAAGAAATTCAGTCTGAGAAAGATATTTCTGAAAAGCCTACTGTCCAATCGAACGCTCCCGAGACGGCTAAGTGGAGTGATAACGCAAACATTTGTGCTTAATACAAAATACCGTTGACAGGAAAAGTGATTTTAGATCGCGTGTTCTAAAACAAAAGACTATATGGAAAGAAATTGAACATTCCCTAAAAGATCATGGATTTGATTACAGTGCTACGCAATGCGAGAATAAATTTAAATCTCTGAAACGCACATACGCAGATTTTTATTCTGAAATCGAACAAATCGGGTGAAGCAAAACCGACGATATAGTCCTTGTGAACATGAGCTTGCTACACCTGTTCGAAGACGCGGCCGAAATAAAACCAAAATTTACCCTTTCCGTTAATAGGCAGACCAACCAGATTTTATTATCAAAATTTAATTATTAGATAACGATCATATACGTCAAAGATGTAGTCCGAAAAACAAATATTATCACACCGAGGGGTAATTCACACACTCCAAGAGATAAAAACGTCTGAAGTGCCTAGGGTTTAACCTGTCCTTCCACGTAATCCGGTGAGACACTGTCTTTGCACAAAAAAAGTTTGCTACAAGTACATCACGAAGTTTTCGGATGCCCTCTAAGATATTAATAATTTTTTAATAACAATTATGTCTGAACTTAATTCAGTCAATAAATTATAGAATGGTCACGGCTCACGGTCAGTAGCGAGGTACAACTCAATCAAATGGTAACGGGTAATTTCTACTCAATCTTTAAATAACATTTATATTAAATCGTCCACTGAAGGTTACAAAATTATTAACTGCTTAGTTTTGACTGACTCTATTTATGATAGATTTTCTAATTTGTACTGTAATATTGGTTGGATGAAAATTCAATGCAAAGTATGATAATGAATAGTATTTGGCAGTTTGCTACAAACTTACCGAGATTAACCAAATTTTCCAATAACCCAGCTTCATATTCATCGGTCAGTACGCTAATAAATTCAATACTTTCATCAATTAATTCATTACCGATAAATACTAACGCCCTTTTCCAACTTCCCATTATAATTCAATCCCATAATCCATTCAAATGTTTCTGTTGATGCGTTTCCATGACAATTCCGTGCACTGAGGTTCTGTTCTGCTTCCGAGGCAGAACACGAAATCAGCTGTGTTCTAGAACTGGAACAAGAATTTTGCACTGTTCTGAAAACGGAACAGAGTTTATGAATCAGTTTGAGCAAATTTTGCACTGTTCCAAAAACAGAACAGAGTTTATGAATCGGCTATATGTCGACCACTTTTCTTGTTTTATTACATGAAATGTTTTGAAATTTCCATATGTTTCACAAAAGCACGTGGTTTGTCCTTTACATTGGTGAATATCAGAGAAAGCGAAGAAACGAAATATGTGCAGTCTACTTATTATCATTTGCACTGGATTAAATTTCTTGTCGATCAGGCTTGAGAGATTCATGTCGTTAATCTACCCTTTCATTCCCTTAATCCCCGTTAATCATTCCCTTTCTCACTCAACCTGCGGCCTCAAAGCGGTGAAAGGGTGAAAACGGAGTCGCAATAAGGCTTCGTCGTCTGAAGCTCATGCTTCTTTGGGTTCTACCTTGTCAGAAAGGTTTATTGTCGGCGGTTGTTTTTTTTCTTTTTTTGCTGTTTTTTTTATTTTTTTCTGTTTCCTCTTTTTTTTTTTTTTTGTTCTTCTCTTTTTTTTATCTTTTCTTTGTGTTTCTTTTTTTTTTTTTTATCTTTATTTTGTTTTATTGTTTTTTTTGGTTTTTTTTATTTTTTTTTTTTTTTTTTTTATCTTTTTTATTTTTCTTTTTTTTTTTTTTTTTTTTCTTTTTTCTTTTTTTTTATTTTTAATTTTTTTTTTTTTTTTTTTTTTTTGTTTTTTTTTTTTTTTTTTTTCCTATTCTTTTTTCTTATTTTTTTTTTTTTTTTTTTGTTATGATTATTTTTTTTTTTTCTCTTTTTTTCGTGTTTTTTTTTTTCTTTTTTGATTTTTTTTTGTTTTGTTTTGTTTTTTTTATTTTGTAAGCTTTTTTTTTTTTTTTTTTAGTATTTTTTATTATTTTTTTACTTTAATTTTTTATTTTTCTATTTATTTTTTCTTTTTTTTTTTTTTTTTCTTGTTTTTTTATTTTTTTCTTTTTTATTTTTTTTTATTTTTTTTTTTTTTAGTTTTTTTTTTTTTTTTTTTTTTTTTTTTCTTTGTTCTCTTTTTATGTTTTTTTTCCTTGTGTTGTCTCTTTTGTTTGCTTTTTCTTTGCGTGTTCTTCTTTTTTTTTTTTATGTGACCGTGCTCCGGCTAACTAGCGCGTGCGAGCTCTGGAATATTATTTTATTTTTATTTTACTGGTCATTGAATTTATTTGTTTGATTAATTTTTCATTCTTTTTCTCCACATTTGTTTATTTTAAATGTGTGGTAGGCTTCGGCCCGTCCCAATTAACACCACCCCCTAGTTTGCGAGATATGAACAGTCATCAGATGTTTCATGTTGTTGAATCAGGATTTTGGGCAAGGCACTTATTTGGCTCATTTGTGATCGAACTTCTTCCACTGCTCTCTTTTGCACTTCCCCATTTGTTGGCAGGTTGAGGTGTGACAGACCCAACGTATTCAGCATTGCGGCATACGGGCGTCAGGTAGTTCGAGGGTCCCGAACCCACTGGTAATGCTTTGGGAGGCAGGCCCGGTCGAAAAAAAACTGCTCGAAAAAAGACGGTACAGTTCCACTGCCACGGACATGCGTAGGTAGTTTTACTGAAGGGTTTAGCCCGTGTAGCTGTATCCGGTTCCTCTGTGACCTACCTGACTTGTACCCATTGTTACGGCAAAGGGGTTCTCACTTGAGTTTCTTCAAACATTTGCGACATGAAATGTGTCTGTAAGTGTCTTTTGTGCATATTATTTATTGCAGCTTTGTTGTTATTATTTACATATTTCTGATGCCTTCAAACGTTTCTTGTATCACTTTGTTGTACAGTATAATTTTCGTTTATTTGACTGATATTCCACGAGAAATTATGAAAATGAGAAAGATACACAAGAAACGTAGTCAAGCCGTCAAGCTTCAGCAACGTAAGAGGACTGAGGTCCAATTACGACGACATCAACATCTTCCTGCAAGGTAAGTCACCAGATCTTCTAGCCCTGTCAGAAACCACGTTAGATTCCAGTGTGTCATCAAGCGACGTTACTCCTGATGGATACATATTTCACCGGATGGATAAAGCACCTTGTCATGGTCTTGGAGTCTATGCCAAGACAAGCCTTCCCTTGAGAAGGCTTCGTAGATCAGAGGATCCAAGGCATGAGTATCTTGCCTTCATTGCGCCGCTGCAGAAGACCACTCTTCTTCTATTTTTCCTATACCGCTCTCTATCAACTAATGCGGATATTTTCAATGTTCTTTCTGACAAGATCGATTCTCTTCTATAAGAGTATCCCAGCGCTGAAGTTGCCGTTTTTGGTGACTTCAACGTGCACAATGTTGACTGGCTTGTGCATTCACGCACCACCGATCTCTCCGGTCAGGCAGCCCAGGATTTGGCTGTCTCTCACAACCTTTGTCAAATTGTCACTTGTCCTACCAGAGTGCCTGACCGAGCTGGGGATACTGGATATCTCCTTGACCTGTTTCTCACCTCAAATCCAACTTGTTTTTCACACAAGGTTACTTCTCCCCTCGGCACGTCTGATCACTGTGTTATCACAGTTTCTGGCAAACAAATTTGCTCCACACCGTTTGCACCCTTCCATAGAACAGTTTATCAATTCTCCAAAGCAGACTGGTGTGGCTTCCGCACTCTTCTTAGTCAAGTTCAAGCTGAGAATTTGATTCTGAGCGAGAACGTCCACAAGTCGGCGCAAGAACTGACAGAGTGGCTTCAGATAGGGATGTTGGCCTACATTCCTCACCGTACTTTCTAAATGAAGTCCCACTCACAACCTTGGTTTACACCAGAGTGCGCAGCTGCAAGTTGCCAGCGTGACCACTTTTTCCATAAGTATAAGCGTGACAGTAGCGATGGCAATCTTGAATTGTACAAAACCGCACGTAGAAATTGCAGGGAAACCATAGATCAGGCCAAAAGCCGTTACGCTTTGTATGTACGGAAATCCATTGCTACCCAAAAGCTTAGGACTTCTGGAGGATTTACAACAGTGTCACCAATAGGAACAAATCCTCCATCCCAGCACTCCGTCATGCCGAAGTCAGTACTTCTATGGCGACAACCTCAGCAGACAAAGCCGAGCTTCTTTGCAAGGAGTTTGCGAAGAATTCGTCATTAGACGATGGAGGTAGAATTCCACCTCCAATTCCCACGCGCACTGATGAGACAGTCCTCTTTCAGTCACAGTCCGAAACGTCAAAAAGACCATCGCCGGTCTCGATAGCTCTAAGTCTAGTGGACCAGATGGCATCTCGGTTTCGGTCTTCAAGCATCTCTCACCTGAGCTTTCTCCACTTTTATCTAAACTGTTCAGTAGATGTATATCCACCGGTGAGTTTCCCTCTTGTTGGAAAGTAGCTTCCGTGGTTCCAGTTCCAAAGAAAGGTTCTGACTCATCTCTTCCATCTAGTTACCGTCCTATCAGCCAGCTTCCAATTGCTGGCAAGAATTTAGAAGCAGAGATTAACCAACACATTGTTAACATCATTGAAACTCAGAACCTTCTATCATAAGAACAGTATGGCTTCAGGCACTCTCGATCAACTGCAGATCTTCTTTCATATGTCAGTGAACATGTGAGTCGTGTCCTTGACAGACAAGGTGAGACGAGATCAGTTGCCCTGGATAATTCCAAGGCATTCGATAAAGTCTGGCATCAGGAACTCCTTATGAAGCTCAAGTCTTATGGAGTTGCTGATCAACTCCACGAACTTCTTGCTTCTTTCCTTAGTGACCGGCAGATATCTGTCGTCTTAGATGGCCAAAAGTCTTCCACCAAGTTTGTCAATGCAGGAGTTCCTCAAGGGTCAATTTTGGGACCCACTCTTTTTCTGCTGTACATCAACGACCTCCCAGACTGCCTAGTGAGTAAATTGGTGATGTATGCAGATGACACAACACTCTTCAATTCCAATGAGCGACTCGCTAAAAACACTCAGCAACGTCAGCAGTTATGCGACGTTCTTAATAAAGACTTACGCAGGGTCTCAGAATGGGGCGCCAATTGGCTTGTTTCCTTCAATCCTTCAAAACCTCAGAGTATTCTGCACTCACGACTTAAAGGAGATGATGATGATCATAGCATTAAGATGTCAGATAATAGGATCAGAGAACAAGATTCCATCTCCTTCCTTGGATTGTCGGTTACGAAAGACTTATCATGGAAACCGTACATCCAATCCATTAGCAAGCAGGCAGCTCAACGCATTGGTAGTCTCTATCGTGCCAGCAGCTATCTTCCACCACAGACTGTCTGCTATCTTTACAAGTCCACTATTCGTCCTCTGATGGAGTATTGTTGTCATCTGTGGGCAGGCGCCCCACAAACGCATCTTAACCTCCTTGAACGGGTTGAGAAACGTGTCAAGAATCTCATGGGTGAAAAACTTGCTAGCAAGTTGCAGCCGCTCTCCGTCAGACGGGATGTTGCTTCACTCAGTCTCTTCTACAAGTACTATTTCGGTAGAAGCAGCTCTGCAGTAAATGAGTGCGTACCCAAACCTAAGATCTTCTCCAGAAGCACACGCAGAGCTAATGCACTCACATGCTATAATGTGAGCTTAGAACGCGCAAGTACTGTGAGTCGCTCGAAAAGCTTTTTTTGTTCGCACGGCACAGCTTTGGAATCAGCTTCCCCAGACCACTTTCCCTGACCAATACAATCTTGATACTTTCAAGAGACGTGCGAATAGGTTTCTGATGGGGACAGCTTAATCAGATTGGAAGATCTGTTTTTTTAAATTTTATTCATTTAAAATAATACAATTTGTTACTTTTCATTGAGTAACCCCTAGCTTCGTTCATGTCTCATAGCTGTGCTAGGGGTGAAAATTCAATTAAAAAAAATTCTCATGCGATGATGAAAATCATCACAGCAGCCATTTACAATATAATGTTTGCTAATCTAAATTATTAACTGAAGTAGTCCTGATGAGGACTCATTTAGTTCTCTAATCAGCAAATGCACAAATGCAGTGTTGTTGTAGCCATCTAAAAAAAGGCGCTGGGGCCCCAGTTACCACATTATCATTCCCTACGATTTTATTAAAAAAAAATTTTTTCAATTTTATTTTATCTAAAATATTTGATTTAGACCTAAATTCTCCAGAGAAAACAAAGAATTCTTCAAAATCTTAGCACTCCTTGGCGCACTATTCCAACAATTAGGGTTATATGAGATAATCAGTTGCCATCTATCACCATCATGTCGGTCTTCCTGCATCTGGAGTTCGAATCTCCAGTCTCAGTGTAACAGAGATTTTGGAAGATGCAAAAGCTGACAGACTTAGCTATCATCAAAACATGTACACATGTGTCATCAATGCTTTCATGACCAATTTCAAATCTTAAGGTTTCATTTGTAGTGGTCATATATGTTGTCAATATATGACATTCCGTGATTTTGTTGTAGATGTGTTCAGCGTTTTAAAGAAATTTGAAAGTATAAGTTGGTCTTTAAAAATTTATACAGCACCTTGCTTTTGAAAGACAAACGCACGCTTAAATCGTATCTTAACAACGGCTATTTGCTGCACTGATGTCCAAGTAAGCGAAAACAAAGTACCACAGAAATTCTATTCTTGCGACTTATCACTATCATATACATGTATGTCTGGATTAATTCCCCGCTTGTCGCTGTGTAGATCCAGAGTCAGCATTAGCATGACAACTCCTGTATCACCGGAGTGGAGTTTTTCAACTCCGATGCAAATACACTGACCTCCATATGCAACACAGCAAAAGCAGAATAGGTATGATATTTAATCAAATTTAAATCTAAAGCAACACATGTAAGTCACATTTACTGACAAAGTTATAAAATGCCTATACGCCATGTTCAATAATGTAGATGTAGCGTAGGCTAGTCTAGACAACCTAACAATATTGTATCAATTTATTGATTAGTCGCATTCAGTTAATACATACTTGGGTGAGATATTTACATATGCACATTGAAAATGCGCTTTGATGATGTAGGCTTAATTCCGTGAAATCTTATTTCATATTTTAATACTTGCATTGTGAGACATAGTATTATTATATTCATATGGACATGAAATGTATTAAAAGTTCTGATATTTGAATCATTTCTTGCTCCAATCATCTTCAAAAACAGCAAACCCAGTCAAAGGCATTTTTGACTTAGCAGACTCAAGCTTATTCTAGGTTCAGTAAAAACTGAAAATTTTCATGTAAAATTGAGTCAAATATTGACTAGAATCACAGACTAATTTACTGCAGTTTAAATTCAACTTAAAGCAAGCTGAAGGACAGTCGCTCAAAATTAGAGATAGTCGAACCTGATACTTTTACCTAGTAATTGGATGGGGAGTTCGATAGGCTTTTATGTGATGTATTTAGAAAGTGAAGAGAACCAAGCTGGCCCATAGTTCATTCTAACACTTGATTTTCCAAGCAATTAAATACCTTCAGTGTTCAACTACAGTAATGACATATTTATTTTATTTATCGTATATTTATGCTACGTATAGCGAAACTATAGCTGAACTTAGAAGTAGACATATTTCATATAATTCAAGTTCATGATACACCATTTTAGACCACGAAATCTCAGAAATTCAGAATTTCATAGTGAGTACTCCGTTAATAAATACCGGTGCTCCGTACGATGCACTTGCCCATCTTGCTAAGATGTATCGTAGCATCCGTGGGTCCAGAGTTCCGCCCGACTGTCATCGTAGCATCTGAGAGAGAAAGAAAGAGAGAGAGTGCTTAGTTTTGCTTGAGAAACTCTTCAATTATGTTTTGGGTGCCAGGTAGGGTCTACACATACATTACATTACAATTACATTTCGGTTACACTTTAACCCATGCTTTGGTGTAACGTTTTACAATTTTTAGTGCATCGAACGGTTTATCGGTGCAAGAAGGTGAGGCTAGCGCATAGCCTTACTATACATTATTCCAAAAAAAATACACGCATATAATGGGCCTATAATTGAAATAAAATTGCATAATCAGCTTGGAGTTTTGGTTGACCATTGAGATGAAAGCCATCTCTCTATCATGAATTGGCATCATAAATATTTATTTTATTTTATATACGTGTAAGTATTTCGTTCTCAATTTTTTCATTTAGTGCACGAATTAAGTAGCAGTGCTCTGAATTGTACATGTACAATTACATAAAAGCCTGCGATTATTGTTTGTAGCACTGGCCATAATTTAGTGTGGCTTCGGGAAATCCAAGGTGATAGCGGAATATTTCCCGGTTCTAGATTTTTGATTTGGGTGGCAATCCTGAATTCATTTCATTTTATTCAGCCTATATTTTTCAATAGTATTCTCGTTACCTCTGGTCCATTTAAAAATTTGTTTACCGTACTTGCATGCTATAAAGCTACTCTATCAGCCAGGAACAGCGAACCTCCTGTCTAGTGTGAGGCGTTCTAGCGGCTTTTATCTAGAAAATGAGTTTGATTCGCATGCGAAATCATTAAATTTCTAAGAAAAACCAAAAGGGACGAAGCGAGAACAAGCAAAGTTGAAGCAAGAAAAAGCAAGAAGTCAATGCTGGCTCAGCAATCTGTATACTCCGATATGTTTATCTTGTTACATGCCTGCAAGGATTTTACCCCTGCAAGTAGCCAAGTCATCACGTAATATTCGGAGGAAAGTTGCGCCTAAAAGAAACTTTGCAATTATGCGAGCAAGACAGAACACAAAAACCACTGGTGTCCGATTTAAACATACATAACCAATATCTTGTGAATTATTTTGATGAATTGGTTAAATCGCAGTTCCAAGAACTGACGAAAACTTGAGTTGGCGGATACTTAATTTAATAATTTAAAACAAAATTCTGAATTAAAGCCTGTCTTGGTCGACCAAATGACCTTGCCACGAATTTTAATGAAGCAGATAGGAGCTGTCCGGTCTAGTGTATCCATTGTCTTTGCCTTAAAGCATTGTTGTGTGGCCGAAAGTTCCCCGATGGCCACCACTCAGCCGAAGGCGGGCCGCAAGTTCACATCCCACCGGGTAATGATGGTATTTTTTTACACATCCCGATCAGTGTCATGACAACCTTGGAGATTTAGTGTTTGTTAAATTAGCAATTCGATGGGTTCGTTTTACTTTCATGCGGAACCTCAAAGTAGCGTGACCATATCAAAGGCAACCTGCCACTGGCAGAGCAAATTACCATAATCAAAGACAATGATTTCAATTAACTTTTGAAAGATGTAAATGGGTCCACATCAAAATGAATGTCTTTGGTCCACATCACTATTCAGATTCTAGAAATGAAATATGAATTTAGTAAATCATGAAATTATGCTGCTGAAGATTGAATTAAAGACTTGAAATTTCAGCCAAGAAAGCACGAATAATTTCGCGACTTTTTCATGAAGGACTTCCATTATGATACGGATCATGAAGTTCCCTTGATAGTCAGCTTAACTTCCGCTTTATAGGATGCTTAGCACACATTCATTCCTTTTGATATCCAACTTGTTAAATCATACTAATTATATAGAATGGACACGTAATCTCGGTGGTAGGGTTATAAATTTGCAAAATCTTGACTTTTTTAAAACTGCTCAAATAATTTTTTGGACCACAGGAACGTAATCTGCTCAAGAAACTGAATCTTTTCACATAAAAATTTTCACTGTATACAGATACATTTTTGAGTCGACACCATAGAGAAGGTATATATTAGGTAGAGTGATAACTCCGCATTTATTAAATCCCCAATGTGTATACACTTTCGATTTTATTAAATGAACTCAAGGGAGATACAGGCACGTGGTAAATTGTCCACCAAATGTGAGATATGCATATTTGAAGAAATATTTTGAAGAAATCGCCACGGATTTGAGTGATCATGATTGTAATGCAGAAGGAATTGTAGTTCACAAGATTCTCAGTGTCATGACAGTTTTGGAGATTCAATGTTTGCTAAGTTAGCAATTCGATGGAAATCTTATTACTTTCATGCTCAACCTCAAGAATACTTTTCTTAAAGCGTGAGGCAACCTGCCACTGGCACAGTAAAATGACATAATCAAAGACAATTATTTTCATTTCACTTTGAAAGATGTAGATGGCTCCACATCACTATTCAGATTCAAGAAATAAAACATGAATTTGTATAGTTATCGAATCATAAATTCATGTCGGTGAAAATTACTTGAATTAAAAACTGAAATTACTGAATTAAAAGCTTGAAATTTCAGATTCAAGAAAGCACGAAATGATATCGCTACTTTTTCAATTCATAAAATTCCCATACGAATTCCATTGACACTTTCATGTGATACAATTCATGAAATTCCCTTGATAATCAAATTTGATTTCCGCTTAGTTAGGATGGTTATTTAGCAAACATTCATTTCTTTTGATATCCAACTTGTTTCATACTACTTATATTGAGGAGTCATCTTGGTAGTATATATAAATTGGCAAAATTTTAACTTTTTTAAAACTGCTCAAATAATTTTTTTGGACAGCGGGAGCGTAATCTCCGCAAAAAACTGAATCTTTTGATATAAAAATTTTCACTGTATACAGATACTTCTTTGAGTCGACATACTACCTATATATCCCTACTCTATGTCATAACCTGCTGTGCCATGACACAGCATTTGTATATCAGTAGAAATCGTAAATATAGAACACGCAAACGCGCAGAGGATGAAGGACTGACGAACGACGGTTTGTCTGTAGTGTCGTTGATGAAGGCATGCTGTTACGTGCAAAAACATAGTCAACAGATTGTACGTCTCCCCTATTATTATCTTTGTAAATAGACTATGGCATGTTGTCTTGACAAGGCCCCGATCGGGTCACCAAAGCATGCAGCTGCGGTGTCGAGTTGTATACGCAGTCGATCGGTCGACGACTGTAATTATGAACAGCACACGCATGCAGAGACTAGTAAAAACATCTTACAACCCTGACATCTAAGTTGTCATTGTTCGCCTACTTATGTAAAAAGAATGACTGTGCCGAATATCAGTTTCGCCTCCTGTAGCAGTCTGGAAAATGGAATGTCAATTAGATAGTTTAGCTTTTTGAAGGAAGAGCAGCTTCAGGGCATCTAGCACTCTGTAGCAACAAACTCTTCAAAAATTCTCCAATCATGATTCGCACCTAGGATATTGACATGATTGTGATCTCTGAGGTGCCCTGGGGCCAGCAGAAATTCGCACAATCAGAGAAAAATTGACATTGACTAAAAGACGTTAAGTGAATAGCGTTCCTGAGCTTCTCACTGCGGATGAGCATTCTTAATTTGGTTAACACAGAAATTAACCGAAAGTAAAATATAAAGAAATTGCCGAATATTCAACAGATTTACAATATTGTATGTTTAAAGTTTGCAATTTGTAAATAAATCAACCTGCACTTTGGGCTTTCATGCGCGTGCAATTAATGAAAAGTTATCAACGCGTAGAAACTTTTTGCGATTTTGATGACAGTCATTCGTCAATAATATGCACGAATTGAAGTCATGTAAATGCTACAATAGTTCTTATGTTCCTCTATGCCCTTCTGTAAGTGTATTATATAAATTGGTATATGCGACTGCGTTCTCTCATGAAGCTGTGATATGTATATCGGTAAAAATTGTTGTGAATAAAGTATTATTTAAATGCCATTACTTTTTTCATTGGTTATAAATTTTGACTAATCATAAAACGTAGTTCATGTTGTAATGTTGAATTCAGAGATATGAAAGCAAATTAGCAATATAAGTCTATTTGTGACAATGCTTTAGTCCACTTGGTTAATTGAAAGTAACCAGCAATTCATGAAGCCAATTTATTATAGCGAATCATTATTTTTCCTCATGTGCATGATTATGAGAACATGTGTGCTGTAGCCAAGGTCTATCCAAGGTTTTATATGCATGCCTCTTGATAATAAACAAGTTTTAGTAAACTTGACTGAAGTCGAATTCTCGCTAGTATTGTCAATAGGGATTTATACTTCGATCAATCGGAGAGAGGTCACTGGTCTTCTCAGCACCTATTAGATACTTTTAGAGTTTTGGTCCTTTTTTCGGCTGAGGAAATTCGGAACCATAATTCGAATCCCAAAAAACCTTTAACTATTTCTATAAGTTGTCGAAGTTAAAAGTGTTTTAACAATCCTTATTTAAATTCCCTAATTTGCTTAGAGCAACCAAGACGTAGATAATAATACATTATGGTGCCACCAGAGGAGCGAAAGCAACTTCTTTGTCCTCCGGGCTAATTTATACCGGTTTTCTTCAATCTATGCATGCTTACTTCATCTGAGACCTGTGTATCGCTACTGAATCAGTTCATTTCAGTGCACTATGGTCTATGTAGGTATGTAGGCCTTCCTTTCCACAGAAATTGTTGGTGCTTTGTTGATGTCTGCTCTCCATTCTATGATGTCACTCGACTGTTATCCGGCAATCATCTTCAGGTACAAAATAATCTATTGATGTAAGTAGGAGTTTGAATGACTAGTTTGAATAAAATATTTTCATTGAAGACATATGGTATAATGCAATGTAGTTATGAATAGGTTGTACTGGGTTACATGTCATTGCCAGTAGCAAAAGGAGAATTTCCCTGACATGAAAGTTGATGAATGATGAACTATATTAGTAGAGCAGGTTAGGAAATGTGGCTAATAAAAAAGAAATTCACGATAACTGTGAAGTTCAGTTCTATTATTGATGGATATATTAAATTTGTATTAAGAATGCCTCACGTTGTCACAAATTAGTGGTCATTGTCGTGGGCTAGAATGTCGATAGCGATGTTGGTGTGTTCCACTTGACAATTTCGAACTTGCTTAAAAATAGATGAAGCAATGTTGAATTAATGTCGGCAGTTGCAATGTAAATAATAATACCGAAGGGCATGCATGAATCGCTCTATTTTCACTAAAATGCCAAAAATCTTGTCGCCAAGATGTCTGCAGATGCAGATGCAAGAAGAAAAATATGAATGATCTTGTTATTGCCTGTGTTCCTTGAGTGACTGAAGGAGGAACTTATTTTGCGTCTCAAATGTTCTGTTTGGCCGCGGTTGCACAATTACGAAAAATATCCGTGACATCTCTTTCCAAATTTGAGGATAGAAGCATATCTGTTTGAAGATGTCCCCGGGTACACTTTCATGGTGCCTCACTCGCGTTGGCACCGTAGTAATTGTACCAAGGCTTCCGTTTAATGAATAATTTGTATGAACTGTCGTGCGACATAGTTCATCGTTCTTGGTTGAAAAATGAAAGGATAGCAATTTCTTGACAATCACCAGATAATTGCCACTGCATTTATTTCACTTTTTCACGCGGCTTGTTCGGAATGATTCTGTAGTTGCGTAATATATTAGGCTTCACGTACCTATTTCTCTGTGCTTCCTTTTTTTTCGTTTAAGACGTCATATTTTCACGTTAATTCGTGGTTTGTGATGTGCCATTGACGAACCCCTCGAAGTGTGCGAACATATTAATGCCTTCAAATATTGACAAATTTTTGATAGTAGACAGTAGCAGGGCTGTCTGATAAGCTGGAAATCCCTGCTTTTTTCAGACCAAGTTAACTAGTGGGAAAATGTTATACCAAGGAACAAATAATTTGGATTTTGAAGCATTTTAGGTGCCCTTTTAAGATTGTCAGAGGGCCCTTTAAGATTGTGAGGAGTCCCTTTTGAGATTATCAGGTGACCCTTTTCAGATTGTGAGTTACCCCTTTAAGTTCGTAAGGGGCTAACACAGCCCGACTGGAATCTTTACATGTTTTGCTGGATTAATCCGGCGCGCTCGATATTTTAAAAGCGATCTTAGAATTTCTATAAATAGCGCACTTCCCGGCGCGCCGACGCGCTTTGACCTTTGATGAAGTACATTTTAGGATACTATTCGTTCGTGCAAATATAACGCAAAAAATAATGCGAATGAAAGGATGGAAACGTACTCGTTCAAGTTAAATTACTGTGTTCGGTTGCGGCGCGCATTAAACTCATCATGCGGATTTTTATTGAGTAGAATCTATAAATAGATTTTCATCCCGGCGCGGCGGCGCGCCTTAGTCTGGAATAATCTATAAATAGAATTTGGTGCCGGCGCGCTTGATGTAAAGATTCCAGTCAGGTAACACAGTAATTTTGTAAGATTGTGAAAGGGCCCTTTAAAATCGTGAAGGGGCTCTTTGAGATCGTGAAGGCCCCTCCAGATTGTGAGAGGACCCTTTTGACATTGTGAATACCCATCTCAAGATTGTGAAGAGTCCCTTTAAGATTATGAGGGGCCCTCTTGAGAACGTGAGGAGGCCCTTATATATTGTGATGGGAGCCCTTTTCAGATAGTGAAGAGGATCCTTTTGAGATCATGAAAGGGCCCTTTATTGTGAGAGTGCATCGTAAGATATTGAGGGAGCCCTTTAAGATCGTGAGAGGACCCTTTTGACATCCTGAGGACCCCTCTTAAGATTTAAAGGGGCACTCTTGAGATCATGAGGCCCTATTTCTATGTGAAAGGACCCTTTAAGATTGTGAGTGTACCCTTCAAGATTATAATGGGCCCTGTTGACATCGTGATGGACCATTTAGATTGTGCAGGGCCCTTTTATACTGTGGTGGGAGCCCTTTTGAGATCGTGAAAGGGCCCTTAATCGTGAGTGTATTTTAAGATCTTGAGGGTGCCCTTCAAGATCGTGAGAGGGCCTTTTGAGATCATGATGGGGCCCTCTAATATCATGAGGCCGGCCCTTTTATATTGTGAAGGGGCCCTAAAAGATATTGACGGGTACCCTTAAGATTGTAGGCGGCTAATTAAGATCGTGAGAAGGCCCTGAAGGGCACCCTTATTAGATTGAGAAAGATACCCTTAAGGATCATGAGGGCCCTTCTGACATCGTGAGGAGTCCCTCCTGGTATTGTATTGGTGCCCTTTTTGATTGTGAAGGGGCCCATTCAGCTTGCTAAGGGTCCTTAAATTTTAAATCATGAATTTCAAATCAAGTACTTTCTCAAAATCCGCGTGATACTTGATCAGAAGATCCTTCTACAAGCAAGTCATTGATTCCCTCGTCAATAATGAAGAAACAAGACTCAACGTAAGTGATCAAGGTTCTGAAATAAGAAATAAATCTCGGTGTGAATGCTTGACGAAAATGTACTACGTTAGTTTGGAGTAGATTATGAATTGAGTTATAATTGCTTTGATGCTCTACAAAAGGCGTCTTCAAGGAGGCGTGCTAGAAAAAAGTATGAAAGTGAAATCTACCAAAAGTTTCGGGAACACAAAGGAGTGACGAATGAATTTTTCTATGCGATTACCTGTTGCAAAAGCGGTTAAATTTCGGCGAAGACATCAACAAAATTGAAGTCTTGCAAGTAACTGCAGAAGTGACAAGCATTTCCTTTTATGTTGATGCTATGTTTACTTATGCCATAGCGCCATGGCTTTAATCAAATAGCCGTCAGAATCTTGTATATCTTGCATTCCCGAAACGTTCGGCACCTGTAAACTTTCTTTTATTAACTTCGATTTTTGTTCAATACATGTAATGAAGGAGTGAACATCTGCACTTTTCCATGATTAAAGCATTGAATGGCAAAACCTCCTGTTGGCGACCATCACCTAAATATTGTATAGGCCTAACAGTTTTCTCAGATATGTCATTTTTTTTTCATTGCATATGTTTGAAATAAAAGAGACTAGAGAAAGGTTTGATTTGAATCATTGCCGGAGCTACAAGCACTTGTTCATTCAGAACTGCAAATGTTTTTGGCTTTCTAGCCGTCCTCTTTGCACAGTACCCTATTTTAAGGAACAGTAACTCACTGCGCAAGCTATCAGTAGGTGGATGTGCTTGGTAATTCGGCAGCTGACCTTGTACTATTTGCATTCGTGTTTGCAAATTTCATTTTTTCAAAACAAGCTCTAGACAATTTTAACTGTATGCATGCATTTCATCAATTGTGGATGTCTGTATTTCGGATGAAGATTTATCTGCATGTGAGTTATTTGATTCTTTATAGGTGTGCTCTGTACGGCTAAAAATCCAGAAACGTTGGTTGGTACAGTACTTCTCGTAATTGCTTAAATCAAATATCTCTCATCTCTTGACTTTTTTTCCTTTCGTTGTCTGGACATCATTTTAGATTAAGATGCATGTTAACTAACATGGCGTCTGCAATGTGTAATATTTGAGCACAATACAAAACTCAGGTTCCTCATATTGAGCAAGTGCAATAGTTTATAGTCGTCAACTAGTGCTGTGTGACAATTTTTTGATTGCATAGCGTGGCGGATGATGCCTTACTTTGAACTTTGTTCATAAAATATTTTTCCTGTTAATGCAGAGGATATCCCTCAGTGAACCCCAAAGTAACTTCTTTTAAATTCCCTATTCTCTCACTGAACATTCTGAAGTTTTTGAAGTGACAATTAGCGACTCAATGACAACTCTCTATAAGTTATTTATGATTCAAAAGAAAATAATGCAGTTGCTATCACTAACACTACCACCACCATGACAGTATATTTTCTACTTGCTTGCCATTTGCCCGAACGCAATGGGTTAGCAGCGCAAGAGCATGTCTCTACGCAATCGCTGGTGAAAAACAGTGCAAATTTTGTTTTCCAGTTCATCCAAATGTACAGAATGACTCCAATGCACCACTTCCTTAACGTGTCCCAGCGAAAAAGTCACAAGGCATAAAATGTGGTAAAATCGGAAGCCATTCCATAGGCTGTCATGATGGTCAATCCATGATGTAGGAAAATTATTGTTTAAATAATTTACGATCGGTCGGTAGTAGTGCGCTGTCACTCCATCCTGCATGAAGATGCTCCTATCCTCGGTGACATTCGGTCACTTTATACAGCGTGGAAAGGAAGTTTTTACCATTCATTGTCGGTTTCTCCAAAGAAAAATAGCTCAATTGCGCTTCATAAGGAAATGCCTGTCCAAGATTTTAGAATGCGTTGATCCATGGATTTTGTGTGAAGATATTTGTTATGACCAGACCGCTCTGTAGAAGCAGTCTTCCAAACATCGAACAGCTGAACAGCAATTCCCAGTGGTTTCATGAGAAATCTTATCAATAAAGACGAGATCATTTATCGTGTAGCGCCATGGCTTCATTAATAGAAAATGACATAGCTGCACGAGAATAGGGCCTTTTAATTTTGAATGTACAATTATTGAGCGAAATTAGAAAAGTTATTTTTGAAACAGTTACATAGTTCAAGTGTTATCCGTGCTGATTTTGCGTTGGGGTAAGAGTCTCAATAACACATTCTGTCTAGCCTTCAAAAGCAGTTGTTTTGAAAATAGTAGTTTTTCGAGTCATGCATTCTAGTGCACCTGGTTAAAACTGATCACTGAAAAGCATCAGTAACAGTATTATGTCATTTATATACTTCCTGACTATGAGGAATGAGGATTCATTAACATTTTAATTGCAACAGTCCCAACTTCTGCCTGAACGTTTTCAAAACTTATCGGATTGTGTGATATCGAATGATCGTGATTTTTTTGCTCTAAGGGGGCCCATTCCGATTTGACTTTTTTTTGATTTTGTTCAAAATCGTGATTCTTAGTCTTAATTTCTCGCTTCCCGCACAACGAGACCATGTAGATGTCATGGATGGTTACTAGGGTGTCGATAATCCAAGAAAACCCCGGAAAACCTCGGAAAACCTCGGAAAACCCATGTAACTCCAACGCGCCCTTGGTGTAGCTTGGAAATTTATCATGATCCTGGGAAATTTTAAGATACTCACTAAGTAATTGCAATGTGTGACAGCCCTTGAATAAGATAAAAAATTAACGAACATACTACGTTGCATGTATTGAACAGAAACTTCGTCAAATCCTCACTTGCACTTAAAATATGTGACGTCAGTGAGTTACCGTCTTGCGAGACGCCTGAGGTTCCCAAAATCTTCAAGAAAGTTACCTTCATTTTGAAAATAAATTCATGATTCATGATTCGAATCTCTTCAATTTCAAAGTGCCATTTCGAGGAAGATGGAATACAAAGTTTTCATCGAACAGCAAATAAATTAAATCACGTCATCCACTAACGAAAATATACTGTGTAGGGTCTACACGATGTTTTGACGTGCATTTTAATGTATCAAATTTGTCTGCCCTGTCAGACACGAGGTTGATTTATTATCATGTGTTTCATTTTTGACCGTAAGAGGGCTGTAGACCATAGAGTTATATTCTTATCCGATCGTTAGTTCATTATTATGAATGAATGTATCAAGCGTTAATACTTATAGCTTTGAAATCGATATTAATCACAGGAATCGAAATGAAAATTAACATCCAATATTAGATTTTTAGTCGTAAAAAGCTGTTGCCTATCAACCGGCAGTTAGATGTTTACTTTAAGCATGCCGTTTTTAACATGTCAACCCTGTGCATGACTGCAGTTGGCTTTCTCCAACTCATCCAGGCTGCTTGCTTTAAGTGAGTGATGTCTTCGTTGATACTTTCATAGAGACTTGGGATTAATACGATATTCAAATGTCCCCTTTTGAGCCTCACTACCATTGTACCCAACGTAACAACTAAGAGGAAACAACTCAGTTCCGATCCTTGATGGAGTCCAACTTCGATACGGAAAAGTTCGCTTATTCCTTGCTTAGAGTGCACTTGATTGTGACACTCAAAATGGATATTTACAAGCATAGAAAAAGTATATACATGTACTAGGCAGTTTATGATATGATCACGCTTAAGAAAATAATCCTTTTATAATAATTTAAGCTGAGCTTCTAATGATGGTAACCCATTGAATTGCTAATTTAACAAACTATATTACCTCTCCAAGTTGCCATGACAAAGAGGATTTGTGGAATGCTATTCTTCATTTTGTATTGCTATCATGATCAGTCAAATTCGTGTACTCGTACATTTCTCCATAAGTGTAAACATTTCAGGCCTGTGATTACTCCTCAAATTCCTTAAATATTTTTTTTACTCCTCAAATCCTCAAAAATTCCTCAAATGCAGCTTAACTAAGAGAAATTCCTCAAATGTGACACATTCAGACTAAGTGTAGGATAATTTATTGTTTTTTGGCGATGATATGTAAACTTCCAATCAAGAAGCTGAGATAGAATCCTATAACATGTATCCTACATCCTCACTGCTGAGCTTGAACAATAATAATTTATAACGTGTTATTATTTCACGTCGTTTTCATTTCTGGAAGCTACATGGCTGCAGATGTTTGGGTTCGTCCGGACTTATTTTGCTATGCAGAGAAGTCTGAAGTAATTGTCTGTCGAACTCCCTAGTGCAACAGTTTCACGTATTTAATGAGTGAAACACTGCGATCAACCTACAGAAATTGTATATTTGAACACTGCAATCAATTTTTGCTTCCAACATCATAATGTTGTGGAGAATTCCAACAATATAATGCTTATTCAATTATTTTCTTTAATTATCTTGACCTGTTTCACAGCCTTCATTATGTTTCTGCGGCTATAGGGTTGCCAAATGTATGCCTGTGCTTCTTAAAGAACTTAAGGATATCGATCATCTGTATCCATTATGTGATAACTTATAGGTAGCCTAGCCCACGTGGATTTCAATGCTCTTTTCAACTGAAGCTTTTGCTTTACTCATTCTCTTCCATTATATTTCCGTTGAATATGAACACATCCGATGGGGTAAAGCGGATGGTCTCTAAATGTAGTGTCTATATGCCTCCTGGTCACTAGTGTGTGGGAGCTAGAAGCTTATGAGGCTGTGCTATCCCATGAGTCTGCAGCTACGTTTTCCTGGATTTGCAGCCCGACATCTGAACACAGGTTGGTGTGAAAGTAATGCACACATCGTTTGTCGTTGTATGTGAACTTACATTAATGAAGACATTCAAACCACATATAACTGGGTTGGTAGATTTTCAACCTGGGTCTACTGCAGATGTGGATGTCAATATCTCAGCGGAACTTCATGCGAATAGAGGTGATAATCTTTCACTCTTTGCCTAGATGATACCAACGACTTAGCTGGCAAGCCTGTTCCTGACAGTTGTTTTTGTATCGTCAGAGAGAATTCATGTTCATTTGAATGTAGATTGAAGCGATATGATCAAAGCGCTGACAGGTAAACAAGAGCCACCTAAACTTATGCAGTAAAAAACAATATTAATATATTAGTGTGTAATGTGGGGTATCCTTCATAATACTGAATTTTTTTAACCCACAAGCAATGCATTCCGTCAACGATTTTGATCTTTCTATAGTTATGGGTTACTCTCCTCCCAAAATTCGTCTGAAATATGTGAAAATTAATCGTCACAATATCCCCAGATGCCTGTATTTAGGATATTTCCTACATTCAAAAAATTGTAGTGTACAAATCTGACAAGCAAAATTGAATTGGTGACGATCGCGTGAAGCACAGCGATATCAGCAGCTTGATCTGACATCCTCTGTTCGACACATTCTAAGCAGATAGTACTTGAGGTCAACAAATTAAATTCGTAACAACGCGGAAGTGATTATGACCAGGCCTTTCGTAGTATACACAACTTCAAAAAGTGTGGTGTGGTCAACCCTGGGGTTGCCTTCTTCGACCTTCATGACTTGAAGTTTGGCCCAAAATCCATGCTATAATTTGGAGCTTTTTTGCAATTACCATATTAGGCTCCGTTTCCATTCCTCAAATTTTTCAAGGAAAATCCTCAATTTTTCTCATAGGCTAATCACAGGCCTGAAATTTGCATTTGTCACAGATGGCACTGGGTCTCGACTCATGTTCATTCAGTGAAATCGAAACTGTTTACACATTGTGTATTTAATAAATGCTGAGTTGCTACTTTACCTAATCGCAAACATTCCATCTCACTGTCAGCAACGTCCAATCTATCAGTGGGTTATAGACTTGACTGATGAAATGTTTGTGTTTTCAGGTCGACGACATGTGGCAGTCAAAGACCTGCATTCTGGAAATGTTTCTCGATTTCTATGGAACCTACTCACCAAATTCTAAAATGAATTATCGAGACTTTTTAAAAGATGTATTTACATTTTATGAAAAAAACGCCATGTGAGTACACTAAATTTTTTCTTCGCATTTACTTGTATGATGCTAATTATAAACATCGCTAAGTCAAATGCACTCATTGTAGTGGAAGTCAAGATTGTTACGAAATTCAGAGTCCTGCGAAGTTAATGTCAATAGCGGTAAGTGAGTTGATTCACTCATATGATGTTTTGTTGAATATTTTCGCATCTTTCAGAATGGAGATATTGAGATGCGTCGATCAGGTGAGTAGCTCAATTTGAGTGAATTCACAAATTTTTAATATATGTTTCTGTTCATTTAGATTAATTTAGCGGGTAAGTGATGTGGAAAATTGCTGCAATTTCTAAAAGCTTCGGTGGATAATTTTTTCACATTGGCATCGGAGATTTTTGATGTCATTTGCATTAACATGAAAATGCATTGATAAAATTAAAAAGTTCAAGTGAAGGAACAAGTCGAACAATTCAATCAAGTCGCATAATGCTGGAGGCCATTCTTTAAATAACGTAATCGTTTTTTTCGATATTTAAAACTCTCCGTTCATTCTAGTTAGCTCCTTAAATCACTCAAAACCTACCGATTGCGCATCACCTTTTTTTCAAATAGTACGACATATTTTTCCGTTTCCAGTTATAATACATTTTGATTACTTGGTGAATTGTCGAGCTTTCTGGGGGTGGGGGGACTTTTAGATTGATTCGTATCGTCGTTTCTCTCGTAATCCCCGTTTTCTTAGTCATTCATATCCTACACTAGTGTCGGAGTTTTTTAAGAAGATGGCAGAAGCCGGTAGGGATTAAAGCAAAGTTCGAATTGAATTGAAAATCTCGTTCTCAAAAGTGCACGAAGACTTTTAGCACTGTAATCCTACGTTACAACTGAAGTCACTCACTCACTCATCCCTTTTTACGTCCTTGTGGTCCAGAAGATGCTAGGTTAGACGATTTCCGCTTGATGATTCTCCTCCACTTCCGGCGATCATGTGTATCAGCTTCTTGAGCACCAACACTTTTCAGGTCTTCGGCGATGACATCGCTCCAGGTCTTTCTTTGGCGTCCAACAGCACGCTTGCCAGATACTTCCATGTTCGTAACTTTCTTGACCCATTCCGACTCGCTCTTCCTCCGCACATGACCAAACCAGCGCAACCTTTCTCTTCTGATCGAATCCAAGATGTTCTCTAGCCCCATTTCCTGTCGCAGTTCTTCATTCGACCTTCTCTCTGATCTTCTCACTCCGCACATCCAACGTATCATGCGCATCTCCGCAGACAGCAGCATCCTTTCATGATTTGCGAGCAGGGGCCACGATTCACAACCGTAAATCATTGCTTGCCGGACACATGCAGCATACAGCTGACCTTTGACTCGCATGGACGGTGACTTCAATGTTAAGAAGGCTTGGAGCTCCCGAAACTTTCTCCAACCACACCGTATTCTGGCAACCACTGCTGACTCAACACCACCGCAACTGTCGATAACATCACCAAGATAGCAGAAGCTGTCCACGCTCTCAAGTCGGGTTCCGTGCATGTCAACGCACTTGGGAATATCTTCACCATCATCCTTCGAAGCTGATAAGCACTTCTCACACTTGTAATTGATAGCCGCAGTGAGTCTCCCTTTCACTTTTGAGCATCGCGCATGCAACCAACCATTGCAGATGTTACATTGGATTGAGTTCGCTCCCACACATTTGCAGCGTTTTACACACGGCCATTTTGCTGTCTGGTACTTCTTCTCGACTCTGTCTTTACCACCGCCATAGAAATTGACAACAATAAAACCTCTAGAATGGACATTAAGCTTCATGCAATGCACAATAACGGCACATAAATCGCACGCATTTTCACTTAGATGCACCTGCCAACGTCTGTATCATAGGGTTAGAATCAGTCACATGAGTAAATCGAAGCTTTTAATTGGTTCTTCATGCCCCAACTTAGTTCCCCCGGATGTGCCGCGACCTTGAGTCAATTTCCATTCTAGCGAACTTCAGATAAACAGTTTATTTCTATGACCACCGCTTACCATGATCTTAGTCTTTGTGGCATTCATCTTCAAACCTTTACAGGACAAACTTCTTTCCCAACACAGCAATTTCGCTTGAAGATCTTCCTCCGAGTCAGCCATAAGGAGAAGGTCATCTGCATATAGAAGTTCATTTGGCAATCCCTTCCTCGCTGCTTCACTTACGGTATTCATAACTATGGCAAAGAGCAATGGACTCAATACCGAACCTTGATGCACTCCTACATCCACAGTGAAGTGGTCAGAGTCTCCGAACTTAGTGCGAACGGCCGTAGTTGCATTGCGATATAGTGTCATCATCGCTCTTACAAGCCATTCCTCGACTCCACTTTTGCGAAGAGACCACCGTAAAACTTCTCTTGGGACTCTGTCGAAGGCTTTTTCAAGGTCAACGAAGGCTAGGAACATCTTCTTTTGCTTAGCACGATACTTCTCTATTACCTGTCGGGTTATAAAGATGGGATCAGTAGTACCTCGACCAGGCATGAAGCCGAACTGCATTTGATCAAGCTCTATTTGAGAGCGCAGTCTCTTCTCCAGTACTCTTTCGAACACCTTCATGGCATGATCCAACAGCTTTATTGCTCTGTAGGATTCGCATTGTAGAGGATTTCCTTTACCCTTGTACAGAGGAATGAGCACACCACTGCACCAATCATGAGGGATATCATCAACTTGCAGAACTTCGTTAAACAGCTCTGATAACCATTTCACTGATACGTCCAGGCTGTGCAAGAACATTTCATTGACAACATCGGACGGACCGGGTGCTTTTTTCTTCTTCGTGTTGTTCAGAGCATTTCTAACTTCTTTTTCAAATATGCTTCGCCATGGCCAAATAGGACACTCAGTTGCACCGTCCCAGCTGTTTTCAACATTCATTAACGTTGTCATGAAGTCTCTCCATCTTTGCTTCACTTCATCAGGTTTGGCCATGATGTTTCCCTGTTCGTCTTTAACGCACGACACTCCCTGAATATCCCGATTTTCGGATGCCATCTGTTTCGCAATTTTGAAGAATCGCTTTTTGCCGTCATCAGTGTCAAGATTCTTTGCAAACTCGCGTCTTTTAGTTTCTTGTGCAATCCAAACTAACTGTTTTCCTGGCCTTCCATCTTGATTGTTCGTAGATAACCCTATTTGCATCACTTTTATTCTTTTGCCACTGTTTGAAACACTTTTATATTTCACAGCTTCGTTCACTTCTGAATTCCACCACCAGGTCTCCTTCCTGCCTGCCCAACCTTTGGTTCGACCACAGACCTTCTCAGCATTTTGAATCCATGCATCTCTCATGCCATGACATGCAGCATCAACGGAATTCCGTTCATCATTGAAGGAGCATCATCGTTGAGCATGATTTGAAACTTAATCGTTGAAGCGTGCAGCTAGCGTTGGGTCCTTCAGTTTCCAAATTCGTATACGTGACACACATTTTCTTGAAAATCTTTTCACCGATTTTATCTTCAGGTCACTTAAAAGGACCCGGTGCTGCGATGCACATTCTTCACCTGGTATGACTTTCATGTCGACAATTTTGTTTCGATCTCTTCTTCGAACCAATATGTAGTCGATGACACTTTCATTACCACCAGAGCTGTAAGTAATGAGCTTGTTGGAGCTCTTTTTGAAGTAGGTGTTGCATAGAATTAGTTCCAGAGCATCTGCGAAGTCGAGCACACGGAGGCCCTCGTTATTTCTTGCACCAAAACCATATCCACCATGAACACCTTCGAAGCCATTCACTTCCCTTCCAACATTTAACCTGATGCTTTTGTAAAGCTTTATTCTTGACCCTTGATCACAGAGGTCAATTGAAAGACCGAATTGAAGCGCTCGATGATTTATTGTTTGACTGAGAGTCATAATGTCTGGGAATGCACACTATTTCCTTTGATGACGTATTTGGAAAGAAGTCCAATCTGAATAATTATGTTGTATGTTAATGATTATTCTGGTAAATCAAGACAAGTGTCTCTGCATTGTTCTTCATCAACACCTATATCGTGAATTTTTCCTACTTTATTTTCAACGATCATATTGAAATTTTACACCGTTCGATTCCTCTATCAATCGTTGTTCTCAATATCGTATCGTCGTACTTGCAGCTCGTCGTTCTCAGCGTCCATTGTGGTTTTTGTGCTCTTCCATCTTATCATTGTGATCAGTGTTTATTCTCTGCTACCTCTTGCTGTTGGACTTTGCTTGTTGCGCTTCAATCGATTGGTCACGCCGAGATCGTACCTGACACGCAAACGCTTTCTGGTTTTCCTGATCAAGAGCTTCAAGTAACTCTAGTTTCACCAGCGTTCCAGTGGTGTATGGGTATAGAGACCTGACTGTTAGAGGTTCGAAAGGTTACAGGTTCTGGTCCGGTGCGGTCATTTTGTCGGAATATTTTTTTTCTCTCAACATTCTATTCAACTTATCTTGTGTGTTATTGGTTTGACTACGTTACCTATTTCATGGCTAATCGTGGAAATAAGGGAACACCAACCAATCGATCATTGAGATCGGGCTCAATACAGTCGAATAGTGAGTCCTCAACTATATCATTGTCGCAAATGGATGAGTTAATAACACCAAAATTACATGAGGCTGTTTCCAAAATCGAGTTGAATTTATCATTGAAATTGGATCAAATACTTGAAAGGGTAAATGCCATTGAAAAACGTATTGATGTCGTTCATGCAGAGCAAGTTAGATTAGATATTGAAATTGCCAAGGTAAAAGATATTGTCGTCGAACAACAGCGAATAATTGAAAAGCACGAAAATGAAAAATGACTTCCTAATCTGATATTTTCGGGAGTTCCTGAATCCCCTATTGCTCATGATGATGTTTTGCTAGTGAATGATTGGGATAAAATCGAGTCTCTCTGTAAAGAAATTTGTCAGATGACGTTGGTATATCATTGTGTAGCCGCCTTGGACATATGATTTCTGGTCGTTCACGTATCTTGAAAGTTGGGTTTCATGATATCCGAATGAGAAATCGAGTGTTGTTTTCTCAGAGGAGAGTTCGAGATGAACCAGACCTTACTCAAAAATTCGGAAACGTTTATATAAGCCCAGACTCGACTGTACTCGTCAGACAGGAAGAAAAGCGTTTAAGAGGAATTATGTATGAGATGAGAAAATCTGCTACGCCTACGGACAAATTGTATATCAAGAAAGGGAGATTATTTTCAAATTCTGAGGTAGTTGACAAAATTGATATCAGGAATTAACTTTTGACTACTGGGTTCTGATCAAGTTCTGGACCGACTTAAACTAATTGTTAATTATTTGATTTTTCTCTCGCGGAATTACCCATGTCATATCAGATTATTGTCACCTGCTTATTACTTTATGTCTGATGATCCGGTTTACTCTATAGCTCAAGAAAAGACAGATGTTGCTGTTTCTTATCACTCTTTTATTGGCATCATGTATTTGAATGCTCGTTCCCTGATTAATAAGATTGATCTACTGAGATCATACGTTTCGTCGTATAAGTCTGGTATTATCTGTGTGTCTGAAACTTGGGGTCATGTGGATATATCTGATTCCTATTTGAAGATCAATGATTATATTCTTTACCGCTGTGATCGTTATGTTTCAAGAGGTGGAGGAGTTCTAATATACAGGGTGACACAGCTAAAGGTTCAATTTTCATTCGCCTCCTATTCATGTGAAACAAGCAATACGGTGTCACTATGGCCTGTAATGTGATCATTAGAATATAGCATTTTGTAATTCATAACTTTTCTTCTCGTTCGTGCTCTATATCTATGATTTTTCCTCATAGCTTTAGAACTATCAAAATTGATAATTTTTGACAATTATTATTTAAGTTCCACATTCTAAATGTTTATGAAAGTCAATAGAAAGCTCAAAATAACTTCAGAAATTGCAATTTTTTGAAAGATAAAATATCAGCATTCACAATGTCCTCCTTCCTGTTCGATGACGACGTGAAGACGACGACGATAATCGTCGAAACTGTTTGATAACATTTCTGATGTCACCAGGTGGAAAGCACTTATGATTCGATGCTTCAAATCGGCGATGTCTTGTAACGGCCTCTCATAAACTTTGGATTTGATAAATCCCCAGAGAAAAAAGTCACACGGGGTTAGATCTGGAGATCGAGGTGGCCATGGCTTCGTTGGAGATCCGCGTCCCATCCAACGTTGTGGAAAATGCTGATCTAGCCAAGTGCGCACACAAAGACCCCAGTGAGGTGGAGCGCCATCATGCATGAAAACCATGGTCTTTTTCTCAGTTTTGCTCAGCGTTGGGTAGAATTCACTTTTCAGCATTTCAAGATAGCGATCGGAATTAATTGAATTATCAAAGAAAAAAGGGCCGAAGACTTTGGATGTGGATATTGCGGCCCATACGGTTGTCCTTTCTGAGTGTAAAGGCTGCTCATGATACCAATGCGGATTGTCAGTTGACCAATAACGGCAGTTGTGTCGATTTACCGACCCGTCAAGGATGAAGTGGGCTTCGTCAGAGAATGTTAAATGCATCAAGTGGCTGGAGGAAGAAATTCTGCGAAGCTCTTCAGAAGCGAAGTTCAACCGACACGTCCTGTCTTCCTCACTCAGTGACTGAACAATTTCCATTTTATAGGGATGAAATCCCATGTTTTTCAAACATCGCCTGACGGATTCGCGGCTCACATCTAATTGTGAAGATGCGCTTCTTAAACTGGCATGAGGCTCAGATTCAAAAAGATTCCGGACCTCATCACATTTGTCTGGAGATGTTACAGTTTTTGATCTGTCTCTTGTTTGATCAAGAACACTGCCAGTCTCCATCAGGAGGACATGCCACTTCTTGATTGTGCTACTTGAGGGAGTGTCTACGTTTTTGCCAAATACTGCACGAAATTTTCGTTGCACAAGAGTAACACTCTCCATACACTCATACCAAGCCGCACATTTAGCTCGCTGTTTAATGGGATAAGCCATCAGAGACTGCTACTGTTACAAGAAAATTCGACGTTTCATCAACACTAATCAATGGTTGTGAATGAAATCTCAATTAACACTTGAACGTAAAAATCGAATAACTTCAATTTGAAAATTTCAAATAATCATAGCCTTCAGGTTGCTTGTTTGACATACGAGACAAGTGCAACTTTCTAGGAAATTAAAAAATCATAGGAAAAATTATCAATTTTGATAGTTCTAAAGCTATGAGGAAAAATCATAGATATAGAGCACGAACGAGAAGAAAAGTTATGAATTACAAAATGCTATATTCTAATGATCACATTACAGGCAATAGTGACACCGTATTGCTTGTTTCACATGAATAGGAGGAGAATGAAAATTGAACCTTTAGCTGTGTCACCCTGTATATTTCAACAAAATATCAGTCTGTTATGTTAAACAAATTTTCATCTAATAGAGTTGAAGCTATTACATGTGAAGTATTCGGAATGGAATGTAACTGTATTATTTCATGTGTATACATACCCACAGATTACAATTGGAATGATAGTTTGTTTACTAACTATTTGTATGAAAGCTGCAAACCGGATAATGCTTATCATGTTTTTTATGGGGATTTTAACTCTCCTAACTTAGACTGGTCCTCCAATAACTTCTCAAATAGCTTCACGCATCCCGTTGTTAAATGGTATCTAGACAATTTCCTTGTTCAAAATATAAAAACTGCTACTCGTCCACAGTCCGGCTCGATTCTGGATCTTGTTTTCACCAGTATAGATGTTGAATTAACTGATATTGATATCAATGAATGTTTTGGATCGTCTGATCATTCTATTATCACATTTAAATTGTTTTTCTGCTACTGGCAAACCAACTAGACCATCTGAAAAATTCTGCTTCTATAAAGCCAACTGGAAAAAATTTAGAAGTATTCTTGCTGGTTCACGCTGGATTCATGACTCCCACAAAGACATTGAGGATATCTGGAACCAATCTAATAAGAATATGAAACTTGCTATTGAATCTTCAATTCCTCGGCCAATTAGTGTTACAATGCCTCTACATAATGACAATATTGAGTCAAAGTTGAAACAACATCGTTTTTTGTATAAAGTGTATACTGAAAACCCCACTCTTTCCAACAAACTGAATTGCCTCACTTCAGAATCCGATATCCGGATAAGCATTGATTCTGCAACCCTTAACCGTGAGAAAAACATCGGGAAACATGTTAAAGATAACCCAAAAGCATTTTGGTCGTACGATGGTCAAATACTTAAAAATACTAATCCACCATTTTCTACAATAAAGAATTCTAACGATGAACTAATGTTTGATCCACTATGTATTGCAGAAGAGTTCAATGATTATTTTTTTCGTTCTTCAACCAAAGCACCGGCACCCCCTTACATATTAAAGATTTTTCTGATTGTAGAGTCGATATTCCTGATATAAATTTTGTGACGTTTTCTCCAACAAAAGTTTTAAACTGCATTAAAGGTTTACCTTTGTCCAGCTCATGCAGACCTGCCAACTGTCCCGGATTTTCCGGGACAGTCCCGGATTTTGAATTTATTTACCTAAGATGAATTCTAGATCGTTTAAGAACGCATATTTCAAATATTTGCGCTGCGCGCGCAATCCTAAGATAAGGAATCATGCATGATGATGAAGTTTGTGGATTTCTTAGTGGCATTGTCTTTTCACGCTGATGTCTTTTATTAATCATTTTGTAGCCCGGATGTATTTCCTTCTATTGAGTTTAAAAAGGTAGTAAGTGTGTTCCAAATTTGCATTCCAGTTTTTGCGACGAATGCTGTTAATAAGGTGGGATGCATCTTATGATCTTGCTTTCAGATTGATCTTTCGTTCGAGACATAGCAATACTGGCAGATATGTCAGTAAAGTCTCGTGTCAGAAAGGCTTTACATTTGAACAAGTTTTTGAATTCATTGCACGGCATCCTAGATAAAAGCGTCCGTACCCTTGATCTTAGAGTTTGGTTTCTCGAACCTATGGGTAGGAATCTGAATTTAACCAACGACAGATTTAACTGTTAGGATTTCAAGAGTTTCTCTATATCGAAATGTCTATTCATTCGATCATCTGCCATCATAATCGACAAAATTCGCCAGGTCTTGTAGACCTTTAGTTTAACATTTTTATGGTCCACAGTTACCTTGCTGTTATGAAATAGACGTATTTATCATTCATAAGTGATATTTTTCTACTTTTGATTCCAAATCATAAATGGAGTCGAAAAGCTGATGAATTGGGATTGCTACTCGACCATTTTGGTAATACCGTAAATACCCGCATATAGGACGCACTTTTTTCTTCAGAAGTTGACCTAAAAGCCCAGGTGCGTCTTATCCATGGACTTATTTATTATAAAAATAATGCATTTATCAAAAATTTCCTATAAACATTTCATACTTGCAATATTTATCAATATATCAATACTTTTGACTGACAGGATGAGTGAGTCATGAATCAGCACACACTGCGATCGTAGCAATTGAATGGAGATGATTTAACTTAATGACACCGTTTCTATAAAAAATAATGGAAATTAAGGATTAAAATTAGGATGCGTCCTATACGCAGGCACACAATCTTTCCATCGCTTTTGGGGTCAAATATCCACTGCGTTCTATACATGGTATCGTCCTATACGCGGGTAGTTACGGCAATAAAATTTGTCTCGGATTTTCATGTTTCAAGGTTGGCAGGTCTGCAGTCATGTGACTGTGAAAATTTTTGTTATGAAATTATAAAACGTGGTGATCTATTTTTAGCCTCTAAGCTCTCTTCTCTTTTTCAACATTCTATGTTTACAGGCTGTATTCCTAATGCATGGAAAAATGTTATCGTTTCACCTGTATATAAAGCAGGTAACAAAGATGAGCTTAAAAATTATCGTCATGTAGCCATCTCTAGTTGTTTACTCCGTATAATGGAGCGGATTGTGGCCTTGGAGATTTTCGAATTCCTACGTTGTAACAATATTTTGAGCCCCTCTCATCACGGTTTTGTTTAGGGTTCGTCTATTGAAACGGCCAATTTAGCATTTTATGATTTTGTAACAAGGCATCTTGACGACAAACTTTACGTGGATGCTGTGTTCCTTGACTACAGCCGTGCTTTTGATACTGTTTCTCATCACATTCTCGTCAAAAAATTATGCCATTGTGGAGTATGTGGATCATTGCTCCATTGGATCATTAATTACTTAACTGGTCGCATTCAATTTGTTAAGATAAACGGTGAGCTGTCAACGCCAAGAAATATTTTAAGTGGGGTCATTCAAGGATCTGTTCTTGGCCCTCTGCTTTTTGTTTTGTTTTTGAATGACCTTGACCAACGAATCACCTACAATGAAATTCTAATGATAAAGTACGCTGATGACATCAAATTGGCCGTTGCCTTCGATCACAGTAAACAACTTGACTCAACTATGCGTCTTCAGGAATCTATTACAACTATTGAATGTTGGTCCAGAGAAAACGGGTTGACTCTTAATGCCTCCAAATGCAAATCAATGCATTTTGGTTTCAGAGACGATGATACGCATTATTATTGTAATGGAGAGAAACTTGAGAGAGTAGATTGCTTCAAAGACTTGGGGATTATCATCAGTCAGCCTTTCTCCTTTGGCAAGCATATATCTACCATGACGTTGAAAGCCAACCGTTGCTTGGGTATGATGTTAAAATCATTCAAAACCAGAAGACATGACATTCTTTTACCTATCTATAAAGCTAACATTCGTTCTATCCTGGAGTTTGGCAACATCATCTGGTCACCGCACACCAAGGAATTAGAAACCCATATTGAAAGAGTACAAAAACGCTTCACTCGCTGTTTCCCAGATATTCGACATCTTTCTTATCAAGAACGTCTATCCAGGCTTCACCTTCTATCTCTTTGTACGCGACGATTGAGATACAGACTCATTTTCCTGTTTAAGATTTTGAACAATATGTCTAACATCAACCCTCATGAATATGTTACCATTTCAACCAGAGAACAACGTGGAAATCCTTTCAAATTACTCATGCCAGCATGTCATCGTAATTTTCGATTGAAGTTCTTTTCAGTAGGAATTATTCAATTTTGGAATCAACTCACTGCCGATGAAGTAAATGTTTCCTCAGTTGACTCATTTAAGAGGAATTTACATTCTTTCTTTACACGCATCGCACAGTGTGTCAGAGGCTGTCAAAAATTATTTTGGTCACATCTCAAATTCTTTTTATACTCAACAGCTTTCGACAGGAAATTTCCCAAATTCTTAAGTAGTGAAAACCGTTTTTAATTATCTTCACTAGTTTTTGAATGGCATCTTTTCAAAGTTGGAGAAATTGTATTTGAATGGCAAATCGTCTTCAAAAATTCGGTTTTCTTATGAATTAATTTGAGATTCAAGCTTATCCTTGTTTCCTGATGAATCGCGATTTGATGAAATTCTTTTTAGTTCTTAACTATTATATCTCTAGGGTCAAAAAAATGTGCGTTCCGCCCTCTTTTAGCCAATGTACAATTTGTTTCGGTGATATCCAGTAACATATTGCAATTTTAGGTAAAATACATGTATTTCCAGTACTTCATCTGAGCTTTAACACTTTTGGCACGTTCGGGGGGATCTGTAGTTTATGTACCGAGTAAATATAAGTATTCTGCAGATATGAGAGGTATTCTTGATGGCCCCCGGCCATGCCGACGCCTGTGACAGCCGTCACACTGGAATCTATGTAGGCCTATAGGCCTGGACCCACAGCACTGCATGGATTTCTAAATTAACGACTTTGTGTACAGGATTGAGTTGAACCGTCAAGTAAATATAGCTAAAGCGAAATATAGCTTTCCTAGACCTAGTTGCATGAGAAAAACTTATTTGAGGTGAGCTAGGCCTCATGGTTTGGCGTGGGTGTGGAGTATTTGCGTCATATACTACTTATGAAATGAGAAAAGCAGATTTTGAGTACATGGGCAAATTAAAAAGAAACACAAGTACAGATCAATCTGTGTATTTTGAGAACTTGATGTAAAGATGGTCTCAATAATTCTATATAATTAGTATACAGAGTACAAATTATTAATCAATTGACGGTCCGAATCACATGACACGATTTCCCCGTCCATTTTTGATCGAGTTGCATTCAGCTTCCGCTTCTTTGAGACGACAATTGGATGGGTCATCTGTAACATGCGCGTAAAGACATCGCGAATGTTAAGCTTAACGCTGTGTTGCCGTGCACGTGTTCCACATCCGCTCTTGTACTTGGCAACGTTTTTGTTCCAGTGCTCTTGTGCCTGTTCACTGAAGTCTGATATTGGATCATGCATCTCAAACAGTTGCCAGCTATGAGCACACATTGCATGTAGCGATGGATTGATCGGAATCCAAGGTATATTCCTGAAGACAAATTTGGTTCGAATGTGAGCCATGATATCGATGCCAAGCTGACGCAACTGAGTCACATCTACGCCAGGTCTTGAGCTGAGACACACAGATAGAATGATGTTCACGTCACGTAGAAGAATAGAATAATTCTCCCGATCGCTCTCGTTCTTTATCAGTTCACATATGATTGACCTGTTTTTAGAATCAAAAAAACGTTCAGCAATTGAACCGTTGTTGGTATTGCCACCTCCCGCAGTCGGTACGTCAATTAGTATTCCCAACTTCTCGCGAATGTGGTTCTGGGCTTCTTTCTTCGCTGCATTTATAAATCTTTCACGCTGGCCACATTTTCCCCATACGTAAATACCCGCGATCAATCTGTAGAGAATATTAAGGGCGAAATCAAGAGATCGAAGTTTCCAGTGCAGAATGGCAAAGTACCTGACTGTCACAAGGGGTTTCTGACACTGGCCTTCCCTATCTTGAGTACTGATAGACATTCCTTCTCCTTCTTGCATTCTGCTCCAAGCATCCATACACGATTGGAAATCTTTGTTTATCAGAAATCCTTGAAGTATGTTAATGATATTATTTCGCTCCTCAACCGAGCTCGTGCAATAGTGGCATTTGTTTGACCCCATATCGCCTTGAAGAATTCCCACCATTTTGCCGTCAATCATACTGACAGTGTTGTCTACCCTTACTGTCAGAGGACTTTCATTACTACGACCGGGTAGGGGAATTTCATAAGACTCCTGTGCATTGATAGAATTGAATAGTTCACTGAATTCGATCTCAATTACAGTCCTTGACTCTACTGCACGTACAAGCGCCAATGGTCGGGTATATGCAATGGAATTAGGCGACGGATTTTTCCACAATGTCACACAATCGCCGTTTTGATCAATGTAATTCAACGAAAGAGGTGCTACACAGCATAAAAGGTAATTCGAGGTTGAGTGCGGGTCAATATGTGGATTTTCTGACAAAGATTGACGAAAGTCGACAACTTGATGTCTGACTCTATGGGAGCCAGAGCCATCCAGACCGGTTTTCACAGCTAACTGAAGTGAGCTGGCGTGTTGTGAAATTTCCTCACCACACTCTTCAGCCTTGACAATGCCGAGAACAGTGTCCACTATGAGCTCACGGTAGGGGACGGAGCATTTCAATTAATGTGAAATTACGGAGGATGCAAATCTTTCTTTGCGGAATCAATTACATTTCGACTAGGAAGTTCGACGCCGAATTTACGCAGAAACAGTCGAAGCTCAGTCCAAGAACGTGATGAAAAGTCTCCATTAAAGAAATATGCTACTGCCTCATCAGTGGGAATAGATACTTTGACATTGGATTCATCTTTACGTCGCCTGGCATTTAACAGATCAACTACGTCATCAATGGAAACACCTTGCTTCTCAGCGAAACTCATAAGATCGTTAATAGGCTCATCCATTATACTGGTAATCGTCGCTCGACCAGGCTGATCGCATAACCGCTTTCGTGGACGTCCCACTCTTCCACTGGATAGATCATCAGTGGTCAATTTCTCAACACTTACAGATGTAGTAATGAATGAAGTCTCCAACCATGCCTTCATCTCAGGCGATTCGTTAGACCTCCTTGGTTTCTTAAGACGTTGTATTCTACGTCGAATGCTGTCAACAGATACATCAATACCCGGCCAAGTCGTTTTCAAATTCGAAGCAGCAACATGAGTGTCACCTCCACAGCTTTCTACTATCTGAAGCACGCGTCCATTTGTAATCTCGTTCATGGTGGAGATGCGCAGAAAGTAGGATTGAAACCGTGTCGGAAGTTGAGACCAGATAAACAAAAGTTTAAGGGTAAAAGTATTTGTCAGTTCTAAAAATAACGACCTATGATCGCGGATCAATTTTTACATATTTTTCCTTTCGGATAGTTATCATAGGATGTACCATACTACCGTGTTTTTGTTGAAAGTAACACCGAGTAGTCTAATTAAATAAACAAAGTGCTTCAAAAAAAATTTCTGACTCCTATCAACATCATTAATCTATCAGTAGGGCCTGCTATAGATATTCAGGGTAAATAGGCATATGAATCGATTAGTTGAATAGCATGATACTACATCTACATTATAATGTAATATCTTCTGTACCATTCTAAAACGTATCATTCCATAACATGAATCCAGCTACAACAATTTATAATTTTGAAATTCATGATATTTGAAAGATTAACCAGGTTTCAAAAATTTTGAATTTTCAAAGTTCTATTTATAGTAACTAGGCCTACATTCTTTTTGTACTTCTTGTTCTTACTTATAAACTGGACTTTGTATGAACTGTTATTTGACTTATGTTTTGTATTGTGTGTTCTGATAATGTTTTGAGGATCATTGTAAATTAGCACCATGCTACAAATGACATCCTCATCAAATAAAGACTATTATTATTATTATCATTATTATTATTATTATACACCAGCGCATGAGGAATACAAAAATGGGAAATAAATATCACCCACGTAAATAGCGTACACAACTTGACCGGACAACTACTCAATCACATGTGATATCCTAAATATTAGCTAATGTTACAATTCAGTACTAATTATAAATTTCAAAAAAATTCAAATTTTTGAAAATCTATTTTTACGGTACCAAGATTACTTTTCAGAGTAAAAGTAAGACCACCAACATTCGTAGCACATCAAAATTGTGTATATCCTTCATTTTGGCGAATTTTGACCGTATATTTTCAGAGTAAATAATTTTTGACAAAAAAAGGCTATTCTGGCACACTGTGCATCGGTCTATGGTAATTTAATCGATTTTACATTTATCGTGAACATTATGCAACTCAGCAAATTTGGATATTTCATGTTTACTGCCGAGTTGCCCCAACTTGGGGTTTGATATTTGTCACTATCCCATCTAATTCTCAGAAATCTGTATATTTTATGTATGTACATGACAAATATATCTATTATTATGATTATTATTATGTTAATGATTATTCTGGTAAATCAAGACAAGTGAATCACTCAGAAGTAGAGTCGGGTAGTGCGACAATGCATGATAATAGATAAAGAAAATAATACAAACTAATTCAAATTATCATTAATCTTCCTCCTAAGCCGACAACGCAATTATTGAAGGGCCCATTATTGGTTTTATTTATTCTCTCATAAAGAATTGATATTATTTGCCGAATTTTGAACTTTCGAATTAGACTGAGAATTGCTTGAACATTCGCTTGAAATGTGCAGACCTGGTGGCACGCACTGAGTGATTCAATCTAATTTATTCAGATCAAAGGAAGATATATGTCGATGATGTGGTTTAGCTTGTCTTTGTGGTGATCTAAAAATGTTGGTGGAAATTTATATTACTTAATTCAGGTGCATTACATCAAAGAAATTTATATTCAAGATGGATCAATGAATTCAATTCCCTCCAGTTGGAACTCATTCAAGTCCTATTGTTTCAATAAAATTATGGTAATTATATTCATACAGGCGGTTTGCATCCGATTGCTCAAAGTAAAATTTTCAAAACTGCTGTCCAACCAATACTTCTATGCGGCTTGCATGATTATTATTGCCTTGACAACTGATGTGTGGTGGTGAGGGTTTGGTCTTGCCAATTGACAGAGTCGCGTAATTGGCTCGTAGCTCAGTTAGTTAGAGCACAGGTCTAGTTAACCTTGGTCGTATGTTCGAATCCTACCAGCCGCACATCTTTTGCATGGCAATCTGATCTATCGTGTATTTAATCTCATTGTTATTAAATACGTTACCGAGATCGAGAGATAATTCAAATGTTACAAAAAGATTGATGGCTGTTTGTTTAGCAGACTATTTGGCCAACGCAAACATGCTCGTCACCATCTTTCAAGTGAATGCATGGTGCTTGACCAACAAAGCATCCTTGAGTTCTCTGAAGTCAATCCTTACTATTCGACAGATTCCATTTCGTAACCCAATCGGAAATACAGGGTGTCCTAAGATTAGCGCAGCCTTTAATTTACATGTTAGAGCGACTTTTTGCGCTCAAAAATCATTTTCTTAATGAAAAATAACATGGGAATGTTCAAAATATCGTCCATGTCTGGATAATAAAAACATTCACTCTTCTTAGATGTCAACAGTATTCGTGATTTCTTCATTATTGATTTCATCAAACTTAGCATCGAGTTTCTCTTTGGTTCGTCAATAGTTTTGGCTTTGGATCATGATATAATCTGTTCTTCAATACCGTCTAAAGACGGTAGTCTCATGTCGTCAGATCATGGAAGCTTGCCGACCAAAATGTTTAAAAGCCGCGTCCAAAAAACCTTTGAAGAAATTAGGGCTCTCTTAAAGTTACGATAGCATGACGAGGAAAGTGCGGCATCCATAGAGTAGGGGCTTCATCCTATTGGAAAGTTGCTGTAAAGTGGCATTCTTTTTGATTGACATTATGGAGTGAAGTCATTCTTTAGCAATTATTTGTAATTATTTCCTTTGACAGTGTTGGAGGAAAAAAGCAACTCAAATTTATGGGACTTGGTAAAGGCTGCCCATGTCTCAATGCGTCATGAATGGAGAAAGAGAGTCAAGGTCATGGTGGGCCTTTCACTTGCCCATGTGATGCAATTTACTGTTTATTTATTTAGTGAAAATATTGTTCCATCACTCCAAATAATTCTGGGTACTAAATCTGCATTGCTTATTGACCATCTACCGAATCCTATTCGATTATCTTTATCTTCTGCAGTGATTGCTTGATGCAAAGAAATGATATCGAGACAAATTTATAAACTACATTTCATAACATTCTATGAAAATTGATTTCGGAATTTCAGTCAGAAATGTAAGTGTTGCAGCCGGACAAGTTCAATGAGCACAACTATTTAGCGAAATCACACTTGCACCCTCTTCAGGGCACACGATTTTCCTCTTCAACCTTTGTGCCTCTGGCAGGGGTGTCGAAAAGACTGCAAGTATTTTCAAATTTTGAAATAAGACGTGTGATATTGCAGTGACGCTACAAATGGATCTCTTTAACTTGCATGCACACGAAGTTTGAGTGGCACATTTGTCATTTGCATAAAGTAGTTGAACAATTTCTAAGTGAGTTGATAAGCTTTTCTGACTCTCGACTAAATGATAACTTGCAATTAAATGTTCATGAAGTTTTTGATGACTTCTAAAATTTATCTTCGTGATGAATGCCCAGACCTTTGTCAAAACTGTCTGGTGTGCTATTCTGGTGACCAGTCACAGTAGCCGTATCATTCGTGGCTCGCATAGCGCATCATTGGATTCATTACACAAGCTTTTGATACTTTTATTTCAATCTCATACTTATTATTGGCCTATTGATACCAGTGGCGACAATGAATTTTTGAATTATTTCTTTAAATACCAAAACCTCACGATAATTCTTTTCATTTTTCGGCATAAATATCATTCTTGACATACAGTCTCGTACTCACGGCAAAATCAAAAACTGCGCCAATTTTGGGACACCATGTATATAATTTTCAGCGGTGGCTGATGAGATGACAGAAAATAGAGAAAACTGAGTAAAGACACCTTGATTTTAAAAATCTTATGTAACAGTTTGAATCCGTTACAGGCTTGCCCTTTCATCCAAAGTGATTGTGCCTGCTAGTACAGGTTCTGCCCTGCAGGATTTTTGATTCGAAACGCTTTCTGCTATCTTCTGCTTGATTGTGCCGGGAACACGGTATATTAAGAGATCTATTTCAGCTCATGAAGGCCAGAGGCATCGAATTGTTCGATGGACTCTCCTATGTCGCTTGTAAGTGTCTGATATTGGCCCCTTTCGTGCTTCAAAGACTAGTCAGTGCGACTCGGAAAGGCCTAAACTAGAAAATCTAGAATGAGTTGAAAATCTTCTGCTATAGCTCCTTCATATTTGTCACCCTTGAGATTCGTTTGAATATAAAATGATCCAGAGGGGGCAAACCTCTCTTAGATAGATGGTGGACCCTAGGAGACAGACAGAAAGGTCCCTGTATGATAAAGAGAAGTCTCCCTCTGAGAAAATGAAAGCCCTTTATTTGTCTCTGGATAAATAAGACGCGTGATAAAGATAATATATCAATATTTCTATGAAAAGCAGATGGTGTATTTCCGAAAATTCAGAACGTTAAATAATAATTACAAATGTGCAGCTTTTTGAAATCACAAAACTTCAGGAAAAAACAGTAATGGAAAATGGAAATTCATTTACACAGCAATGCACATTCTCTTTCGGATCGCGAGAGTAAGATGTTCATGACTTTAAGCACACAATGTCGAACTAAAGTGCACATTCTACAGCAGAAAATAACATGCTTTTAAAAGATGAAACGCTTGCGTGATTTAAGTCACTCATCAATTTTTTCAAGTTGTCTTGCACACTTCTGTTTCCCACAATGCTTCAGTGGTCGAAACCACATTTGGCCATCTCTTTAATAAGTTCAATTCAGGAATTTCATTTCAATTCAAAATCATTACTTGATTGTCTGAGTATTTCATCCTCATAATTCAATGATTTTGATAGATTGATACTTCGAGTGAATCCTAGCACCTGTAATAGTGCCTATTTTTCAGCAGTATAAGTAGTGAGTACCAAGCTTCTTTTGTTTGTGTAGCGCTTGTCCGATAGTCGATGATAGCTTGATAGCTTGTTCGCTGCGTACCCATGCCACGAATACCTCCACGCCTAATGAGACTTCATTATTGAAAATTGCTTTAAGTTAAATCACTAAATGCCTGTAATGTTAGTCACGACTTGCTGTTGGTCATCTTAGTTTCGTTATAAGTAGTGATCTTGCTTGCATAGTGTACTGGATGGATATACATGCATTATGCCATCATTGAACCTGCACGAAAATGTAAGCTTTATTGAAGCGATATTGCGATATTTCTTAATCCGTTTAGACTCGGGTATGTTGAAAAATAGACCGCAAAATGTCAGTCTAATGCATGTTTTACGGGAAATGGACCTTAAACTTAGTTATAAATTATTAGTCCCTGTGCATTTTGACAACATTTAGCTTAATATCTCAGTGCTTCGTAATTCTGCTTCATGTATATCGAGTGTGTGTTTTGTGCTATGAAAAGAGCTGTGATTTGCTTGACCTTTGACCCACGCCTGATCTCTCCTAGCAAGAAATCCCGAAGCGCGTTGGCATGATGTATCGATCGATTGGTAGATGATTCACCTTTGTCCTCTTTTGATCTCCGTTTTTAACAGAAAACTCGACATTTGATACGTGCTGCTTGAATACAACGACTTTCAATTGATATACTTGTACTTTACATACACTTTCCGATAGTGCAACGAGTTGCCAACAAATGATTGATACTGTAGGGTAAAATCGATTAAATATCGGTAAAAGGGGGGGATTATCGATTGAATTTATGATTCTAAGTGAAAACCAAGGTGTGTAAACTATATTCATGTTCGTATAACATCGACACTTTGTCGGGTAATATCGACAGTCCCAAGAAGAAGAGTCAAAATTTGCCAGGTGTAGTAAACTAAAGACATTATATATTGTATGAAACTTAAGATGTTTGTTGTTTCTTTGACAGTCCGAGACGGTGGAATTTCATGACTGAGAGCAGTCTGGCTAGATAGGCGAGTCCAACTTCGCCAAAGGAAAAGAATTCCGCACATTTTTCATGCATGCAATGCAAGCGTGCAACGCAGCGGACAATGATGAAGTTTCGCATTTTCAGACAATCAAAGAGACAGCAGATGTGTAAAATGTCGTTTCGTGTAATATGTAGTTTATCCAGTTTATCTTACTTGTCTTTTTTTGACGCTTTTTTAGGGAGCTGTCGATGTCGCCCTGCAGTGTGTCGATATTATGCGAATATCATTACAGACTGCATACATCACTTTTCACCCAAAATCAGAAATTAAATCGATGGATAAATGGATTCAAGTAGGAAGAGATTTTTTGGATATCATGGTCCATATCAAAACCGAGAAATGTAACCGTGATAGCCCTAAAACTGTTTTGAACTGTCGATATTACCCGACATTTTCCACGCATGGTCTGAGTATACCTAGTAATTCATATAGTGATGCATTCAAATCTTGTGAAGGCGATATTCTATGAGACAGTAAACAATAATGATAAAAAATGGCTATTTAGTCAGTATCTCGATGAAAAAAATGCTGTTTGGTACCTGTCAACAGTAGTGTCGATATTACCCGACATTTCTGCATCGACTTCATGTGACAATGTAACTTACAACAACTAAAGAATTTGATGGAGTCAATACTATGCAGTGAAACTACATTCCCCTATGCCATGGAATAACCATGCACTTAGCTGTCAGATGGCGCGTGTAGAAGTTGACTGATTTGCACTGATCGGGGTAATACATGTATGTTGTAGAATTCGGCGACTCACTTCATGTTTCGATATCTGTCATGATGAGGCAATCAGAAGTGTTCCACCAAGCCTCTGTTGTAATTTTGCGATTCAACTACTTGTTGGTGCAATTTGCTGCACGTATGGATGAGTTCCTGAAGTCCTACAGCTTCATTTTGGAAAAGTGGCTTAACTGTCGATATTACCCGACTTCACCCTATTTTGTGAGCTATGGAATAATTGATAACTGAGTAATTGATCCAATAAAGTTGATTGCAACAGATATTGATGTTTTGCAGGGATCTGATTCGCTGCTGAGACCATGAATGACCTACATGCTTTGAGGCATTATTACTGCTTCTGCGTCGGTCTCATCGGCTAACTTATCAGGACAACACATCGCTGTCTCTCGAATGTGACTGCTGCCGATGTGGAAAATTAGAACCTCAAAGCAAGCTTTCACAGTGTTGGAAATCGTATTTCTAAAACTCATGAATCGTTATCTCGTTAATTCTTGAAAGCAGACAAACGAGAGTAATGGCATTGTCTCTTCGTGGTCCTGGTGTTACTCACGTCCGATAACAACTTGCAAATAATATGAAATATTAAAGTTAATACATAAAATCACTTACACATTTTTGGAAAATGACTTTCTCATAATTCTGGAAATGACTCATTGTGGCGTTCACTCGGTGCAAAACAACAGATGACAATAAGAAGTACACTCACACTAAACCAGATGTTCCTTCTGAAGACAGACCCCGAATGCTTGTCCCCATGTGAACCTTATTTGCGTTAAACTCACAGTAAAACAAGGATTCATCAAACTGATAAATCCAGGCGGATTAACGCGCCGAGATCTTCAGGTGCAACTAAAATTGTAAGCAGACCTGCTAGTCCAGGTTCCTGGCCTGTGGTTGATATTCGTAAACAATCGAGCCCAGACCGCACCTGGAAATCCAATTCCATTTACTTGGTGGATAGGCCAATAAACATTTGTTTGCCTATTCCAGGGGTGCCCAAGCTTTTACATTTTTCGGCCGCCATTTCGAAGGCCCAGAGAATCACTGCCGCACTTAATATGTGTGCAAACAACTAGGTCAATAGCCAATCCTCTTTATATTCCACCACTCAAATTAGCTTTCGCTGATGAATGACACACTGAAAATCGCATAAAGGCCTACTTCGTAAAGAATGAGTTAGCAAGTTTACCGTATATAACCGACGGTCATTTTTGACCCGAAAAGATTTTAAGCTTAAGGTGCTATTAACACTTGCATCATTCTTCGGGTTATGGACTTGAAGCTAACGCTCGAACAATTCCAGCAAGCTTCAATTGTCCCTTTTGTTTCTTTTAGCTGATGACTCTAGGCATGAATGCACTTGAATGTAACTTACCTAAAATATTCTATTCATGAGTTATCGAACTGCTTGAACGCCTTCACCGCGCCTGCGGGCGCGCATTTTTCCAAGGAGCATGGGTATAAAGGTGTTCGACAGTTACAAGGTGACTAGTATGCCACTATATTGATGATTGTTTTTCGATTGCCTTGAACTCCAGAAATATTTGCAATATACATGCAAAATATTCTTTTTCACTTACTTCTCATTGTCACGGCCGCAGGTTGCGCACCCCTGGCCTATTCAAATGACGTGATGTTGAGGTCATGATTGTGACGCATTGTGCACATACCCCCGTATTCTTGCGCAAGTCGAAAGTAGATTTCGTAGTGATCTAAATTTAATGCGATAAACAATGGAACCGTATAAGCGTAAATTACAGTGGTAGGCAGCGATAATTTTTTTGATAAAGCGACAACGATAAAGCGATAAAGTTTTCCGCTAGGTCCGATAACGATAATGCGATAAATTTGGACCTCGAAAATAAAGCGATAACGATAAATCCAAAAGTATGGTACTCCATTTTTACTACTTATATGTATTAAAAACCTCTTTTTTACACTTATTGTAGTATTGAATAAAACTATGACACCAAAAGACCTGAAATTGGCGCATTGTTACTTTATAACAACAATTTAAGGCACATGTAATTTCATCATCCTCCTCATCCACCCCCATTGCACCTTGGCTTGAACCTCTGGTTGAGGAGGTGAAGGTTCCCTTTCAAAAAACAAGGTTTTCAAAATTTTGTTCACTGAGGCAGGCCCTCTTTGGACTTAGGACGTCCAAAGATCTCTGTCTGGAACTACCTCCATGTGCGGGATTGCTCCACTCTACCATACATGAAAGTAGCCTCAATACGGAAGAACGGGATAAATGTATCAACTGACCATTAACTGTCCATTTGATAACATTTGTACAGACGTTGTTCAGACAATGAAATAGGTGAAAAACAGTTCAATACAGTCACCGAGACCATTTCAATTGAAGCTAATTAAACTCCTCATTTGCTGATTCCGTCGACCGAATCACGTGAAAAGGAAGACGAAACTAACTGTAAAATAATGCTGAAAAACGGTTTTTTGTTTTCTTCTTTATCACTAAATTTATCGCAGGATCTATGGCGGGATAAAATTTTCCGGTCTCTGCGATAAGCGATAAATTTTCGACTAAAGCGATATTGTCGCTTTACTTATCGCAACGCCCACCACCCGTAAATTATAGAATTCGATTATTTATCCTGCATTAGCAAATACAGAGCATTTAGAAGTTTCGGTAGGATTGGCATTATGCGTAATAGAAAGGATGGGATTTTCCTTCATTTGAAGGAATTCCTACGGCTCCCTTCATTTGTTTGAATTTTCCATTTTTCCTGAAATGCATTTTTGAATGATGATGAAGATGCACCAAGGTTGGCATCCCTTCCTGATTCTCATGGACGCCCTTACGAAGGGCCACGAGGCACTTTCATGAAGTTCCTAAGGTGCCCCTTTAATTCATATTTGGCATGCTAGAGTGCCTCAGCATGTTCTACCTCGGCGCCCCTTGGATGACAATCACATACATGTGTTACGTGTATTCTCATGGGTAAATACTTTTTGCTCGGCAGTTCAGGATACTTCATTTATTTTTCACTTGCATGCACATATCTTCAAGGATTCAAGCTGAGGATTCAATACTGAGATGTCGAGGATTGTGACTTCTAGAAGACTTGATTTATTTTGGAATCAGTATTGCAAGATAAGAAGAATTGAAACGTAAGAGTAATTTGTTAATTTATTAATTTATTTTAAAGTTGTCGAACTGGACGACTCGGTCCATTTTTGTGATGTGATATAATTCGAATCAGTTTAATACGTATAGCAAAACGTTTGCTTTTTGTCTATTCTTTTGACAAAATTCTTATTCAAACAAATTGCATTTACAGACGCAAATAGTAAATTTTCAGAAATTTCATCTGTGCATTGGTGTTCGACGTATCCTATATAAGGCAATAGTAACATTCACGGGCCGAGAGAGCCTAGCCATGGCCTGAAAAGTGTGGCCTATTTACAGGTCCGGGTGTACCTGAAAGAGTGTTGTTCATTTGTATAAAGTCTGTCTGGCACATTCAACACGGAGGCTAAGTGTAACAAAGCATTTAGCAACTCTCAAAGAGCATGAAGCAGTGGACAGTGCGCGTGCATTTGTACTCAGGATGGGAAAGGTGAGTTACTTCAGGACATAACGTCGTCTAGGTAGAGAGGGAAATTCACATAATGCAGATGAGTAAGTACATGAGCAGCAAGCAGATATGAAGAAATATGTCAGATGTGAAGAGTCGCACCCAGTTAAAAATGCAGACAGAAAACTAGTAGAACTATCAAATTGACATCCATGGATTGAGTGATAAAAATAATAAGGATATCTATCGATTGGACGATATTCAGATTGCGAGGGATTTTTTTATAGTTACAGTTCATACGAGATGAGAGGAAAGTCAGGTGCAGTGTTCCATGTTCACCTACACATCTTAAGACTAGGGGGAAAATATGTCGTTGCATTGTTTCACAAAGCGGCGACCAAAAATGCAATAATGAATTCAGATTCAGCCAAGACTCCATTAATCAAATTTTAAACCAATTCAGTTAAAAATAGAATAACCCCAATTTGAAATGTCGTATATTAATTTTCTTGCGTCATTCTGGAGTAATGTGTTCGAAGGAGCCTGATACTTTGAGGTTTGTTCATCCGTAGCACCGTATAAGCCAAACTGTTTCATAGAATGCGGAGAGGAACAAACAACATTCTGTGCAATGAAGAGTGGGTTAAGGGAAGAATACCGAATCATTTTGTTTCAACAACCGGTTCTTGAAAGATTCTAAATACTAGCCGCTCCTTGACCCGTTTACTCTCAATTTTCGCCGACACTGTCACACACTTCCGCAGGTCTCAGCGCTTCGGTTACCCGGCTCCAGAAAGCCTCACGATATGAAGTTGATGAGAATTTTTCCATATATAGTCCGGGGGCTGAGGGGGGTTGAGTATGCAAAAATATGTCCCCGCATTTTGACTCTTGATTCTTGTAAAGGACCCCTAGGATGATAAAAAAACTTGGGTAGACACTCCAGATCGAGGACCTTGACCCCTAAGTTCAAAATGGCGTCCAAGATGGTCGCCAAGTCATTGCTGTCATAATAGCAGAGCACAGAAGTCACAAAGCATAGTGATGATTGAGCCTAATCCTAGGTTAACCGGGTCAAGAAATCTATTGAGACTATGTACAAGCCAATTCAACCATCGCCTTGTCAATTAAATGCAAAATGGCCACCCCATGAGGCCACCGAAATCCAAGAAATATTCATTTTTTATTATAATTTTATGCTTTTGTTTACAGAAGTCCCATAGCATAGTGATAATGGAGTCTATTCCTAGGTTAACAGGGTCGAGCAATCTATTGAAACTTTTTCTTAGATCGACTTACGGCACCGTTTGTTTCTACTTCCCAAAATGTTTACTTAAGCGATAAAAAACAATAGAAAATTTCAAATATTTTACTATGGTATTTTCCATTGAAGTTTATCATACACGGTCTTCGCATCATTTGAAGATCTTCTAATATTTACAAATTTATACATTTGGGCATTCTATACATTTTTTACATTTTATACATTTGAAATACAGAAACGTAGTTGGAATTCGAAGCAAGTAATTGATGCAGTATTAATAAGTTTTGCACGAGTTATCAGAAAGAAGATATATGCCTAATTAGGATTTCGACAGCTATTGTCAGTAGAAGTGGCGTATGCTTGACATTTACAGTATTCACAACAGTCAACGTTGGCCTCCCTACAAGGACTAGTCGCGTAGCACACTTTTGACACATATACTTCAGCAACATCTCTTCAGGTAGATCCCGTTCATGTTTCTTTGGCACCAAATATCCATTCTCCGTCATGAACCCAAAGTCCTGTGGATTGGGCGAAGTATTTCTCAGACAATTTATTTGAATGTATGCAGCGTAGAAAGCACGGTAGATATAGCCCCTCGTTGCAGAACTGGTCGGCGGAAGATCGATTAGGGATGTAGATTATCTATGGAGAAACATGTGGTGACACAAGCAATCCACAGTTTCGATACCATGATCTCCTGGATGAAGAACTTGTACCAAGTACCTCTCGGCGTTTGGAACGCACGTTTCCACATTAATCTGGGCTTGTCCGAAATCCTTCAAGTAACGAATTGGATCAGCCTTGATTGCAGCTGCTTTCGTACCGAACTTGCTGGTGGTATCACATCCAGACAATGCATGAATTGCTGGGAGAACTTCGCACATGGAACGGTCAATCTTGGCTGACACAATGTGTAATGGGATGTACCTGGTTTTGTCTCCAGCCCCACCTCTCGACCAAAGCTCCTGGAGTCCGTTCGATGCGAAAATATAGCAGAAATGCAAGGCAATAACAAAAACATCCGTATCATTGGATAGAATCGCGATTCGCTTGAATCCGCTTCTGATGGCGTGCAGAGCATGGGGAATTATGCGGATGTCTGCCTCTTCGTGTTCCGTATCCAATTCAGGGTGTTGTTGTACTGTGCCATTCCTTATCGATTGCGCTGATGTTGAACTTTCCATTTCTTCGCCAATTATGCGGCTCAAGACTATGATAAGGTCATTTTTTTATGGTAGTCAATCAGCCAATCTTTTACGAGAATTTCCAAATCGAATTTGTTTCGTGTTGACGACCAAAAACTTTCCATGTCTTCCGGCAATTTGCTTTCCCTTGTTATATTGCTGAACATAACAGAAGGGTTCCGAGTACGGCGTAGTCGCTCACTGTATTTTACCGAGGCCTCTTTGTATGAATCAAAGACATAATCAATGCGGAAAGCATTTTTGCATGTTCCTGTGACAGCACTGTGCAAATGAGCGCAAACATCCCCAAAGGTCTTCATGGTGGACGTTTTTAATTTTCTTACATACGCCATAACATCAACTATATATGCAGTTTGCATGTCTCCCCAGTTCGCAGGGGTTGAGTAGTCATCTTCGGAAATATTTGATTCTAGTTGTTTCACAAGTTCATGCTTTAACGGTTTTATCATCAATTCATCGTCGTCAAACAAAAAGCCCCTTTTTACTAAATCATACGCAAGGATTTCTTCAACAGGATATCCTCGTGATCTTGCTGTCTCCAGTTGCTTGCGTGCCAGACAGAGTTCTTTCCTATATTCTTTCTGCTTTTTCGAAGGTGGTGGTTTCTTAGGAATAGACTCCGTTATCACTATGCCATGGTACTTCGGTAACCAAAAGCATAAAATTATCATAAAAAATGAATATTCCTTGGATTTCGGTGGCCTCATGGAGCGTCCATTTTGCATTTATTTGACCATGAGATGGTTGAATTGGCTTGTAAATAGTCTCAATAGATTGCTCGACCCTGATTACCTAGGAAAAGACTCCGCTATCACTATGGCATGGTACTTTTGTAACCAAAAGCATAAAATTATCATAAAAAATGAATGTTTCTTGGATTTTGGTGGCCTCATGGGGTGGCCATTTTGCATTTAATTGACAAGGCGATGGTTGAATTGGCTTGTACATAGTCTCAATAGATTTCTTGACCCGGTTAACCTAGGATTAGGCTCAATCATCACTATGCTTTGTGACTTCTGTGCTCTGCTATTATGACAGCAATGACTTGGCGACCATCTTGGACGCCATTTTGAACTTAGGGGTCAAGGTCCTCGATCTGGAGTGTCTACCCAAGTTTTTTTATCATCCTAGGGGTCCTTTACAAGAATCAAGAGTCAAAATGCGGGGACATATTTTTGCATACTCAACCCCCCTCAGCCCCCGGACTAATATGTAATTCCAGATTTCTTTTTTTATTTACCGGTCTCTTGTTGATATCGCTCATAAAGAGTTTTGCTGGAAAACACGTACAATGCTTCCAATTAGCTTGAGGTCAGATTTTCTCACCGATGCGTAGTCAACTTGGATCGATGTGCATCTGATTTGTAAGTAATCGAGTGCGAAGCAGGTGCAGGTCACAAAAAGTTTTGAAGCAACACAGAGATCAAACCTTATACCCTCAGTGTTCCTTGAGCCAAATCCGTTATGGCTTACGATGTCCGCAAAATTAATTGCTGAACCTCCGACGTGACAATTGAGATCATCGCGAATTATGAGCATCTCACTGTGTGGAGCTGTTGCAAGGTGACTTAGCAGGATGTCGAACCATTTCATCTTGCAGTCGATCACTTTTGAGGGACATCTGAAAACATTGATAATCTGACGTTCGTTTAAGAGTGTCAACCACACAATTCAATAATTGATCATTTTTACTGACTAAGCATTGTCATGCCACTCATCAACAAAATAGACGCCTACACCAAAGTCATCATAACACCCTTCCAGAAGTGCTTGTACATGCTACTCTTCCCTTCGACATGCCTCGCCGATTCCCTCCTCAAGTCATTCGAACACAGCAGGTGTCACCACTTCTTCGCGTCGGCGCGCAGTTTTTCACAATTTCTCCAGCCCCTCTCGAACCTGCTAGGTGTCTAAGTTTAAGCAAGCCAAACAAAATTTATGTGTTCCCATATCATTCAAAACTCATCAGTTCACATGTTACGAGTATATCTGTCCAGGGTAGCTATGATGGATATCTGCGGAAACATGACATTATTAGAGACAAAGGTGGTTTTTGTCGAACAGAAATGTCAGTGCGCGCTCTGCCATCGACTACAATGCGCCTCCAGATAGTCACCGCGCTTTTCTAGTCGCCCGTGAAATGCCGGCATTTTTAGGAGTCGCCGCAACCACGTGCGCAGACATCGTAGAGAAATGCCTATATTCACTTTGATGATCAAACACTACTATTGGTCGCGCGACCAAGTCGTTTAGCATGTGGAAGTCCTAAGTGGCTTTAATTAGATATTAAGTTGAAATTTCTCTTAATTTAGTAAATTCGGTGTGACGTCTTGTGGCATCCTGAGCAATTATGCATGAGCTCTGACGAGCCTGAAAATTCCCAGAGATAGGTTGACCTTGCATGTTGTCGAAGCGATACATCCATGCGCATGCAATTGCCTCTTGTTGATCAGGAAGAGCTCTGGTGGAGATTGTCACATCGATACCTTTGGGGTCGGTGTTACAACCACAAGCTAGATGAATATAATAATCCGGGTGAAGCAGCAACTCCACAGAATTAGATTCATATGCGCGCGCGCTTCGGTTTCCTGGAAAGGAAGGGTTATATGTAGCCTTAATATCGAAATGGCACATCACAGAATTAGACACCTTTCTCCTTCTCGAATGGATAATTCGTTCATTGCTTGCTATTGGAAATGGCAAACAATAAGCTGTCAGCAGAGGACACCAGAGCCAGTGAGAGATGCGTGCGTGCTGTGATATCACTTCGCACATACCAAAACAAACATCGATGCCTGACTTCGATTCAATGTATGCACTATACAGTGAGCAATGCCAAGGCGAGGATGTGAAATCATCAAGTGAACTAATTTTCGTACGCCTGCTACTTTTTTAATAGTGATCGGAAGGGCCAACATTATGGAGAAAACCTGTGCACAATGATCTGAATTCTTCGAATCTGAAGGAATTTTGGCAATCGAAGCACTTTGCTGGAACTCACATTAATCCGCAAGCGACGCACGACTTTTTTTCCTATCTCTGTAAGGTATAAGGAATTCCTTTTTGCCCACCTAATAGGTTCCAGGGTGGCGGCCGCGCCTGGGAGGCCGGGAATTTCGGAAATAGCCCGGGAATCGCCCGGGCATTTTGACCATTTTCCAGATTTGCCTGGGAATCGCCCGGGAATGATATCTTCACCCAAGTAAAAAAATAAAAAAAATCATGATATGGAACGAAAGTTTTGTCTGTTTCAACCACGAAGTCAGAAACAACGATTCTCAAAAAGTTTAGCAAGACACATCAGTTTCATTCAAATTTAACTCATTAGTGCCGATAATTTTTCTCAAAACAGCAATTATTTTTGCGAGCATCTTCCCAGTGAAGTCTTTTTCTGCAGGCACTGCTGAATATCTAGACAGAATAAGAACTCCTAAAAAAAATTTTAGTTCCTCCTTATCAAAATTTTCGATCAAGTCATTTTTAGAGCCAGATTAGCGAAAGGACTGTAGAGTTTCAGAAAGTGACCACGAGTGGTTGACGCATTTCGGATGAAAAAAGTATTCGGATCACAGGGCGCACGGTGATTCATGATTTTGAATACTTCCGCGAGGTCCATTACATGTCGACATTGGAGGGAGGGCAAATTTAAATTTCTTAGTCGTTCTTCGTATGGAATGGAAGTTAAGTCATGAATATTCCGAGTCAGGCGCGGTTGCACACGTTCGATCAGAGCAATGTCTATGTATAAGGATTGATTCCGAACTGGGACGGCATATTCGAGATGTGGGAGAACTAAAGAGGTGTAAAGCTTCATAAGTACGTTATGGTCTCCTGACATGAAAGTTTCAAAAGGCGTTTCAAAATGCGATTTGTTGCTTCAACTTTACATGTTTGAAAATTGAAGTCTGAAATATCGGCAAAGTACAGCTTCATAAATTTTTATGAATCAGATGATGAAAATGAAGCACTTTCAGGAAGCGAACTTTTCCATTGATATGAAATCATTTAGATTCCAGAAGTAGCTCACTGGCTGCAGGCCATTGAGGAAAAGTAGATGTTTATAATCTTTAGAACCACCGCTCACAAAAATCAAAAAATTTGAAAACTGAGTGCTGCGACAGAGTCAAATATCGTTCACGTCATAATTTGGTAGTAAAATTCCTAACCGGAAGGCATGATAAAGGCAGTTTAAAGCAAAAAATGTTTTTTTAGCGTCACTGCTCCCCTTACTGGGGGTTTGGACGGTGCTGACATAGTCAGACTTTGATTTGGAGCGTTGTGATATTATAGTCCGGATGCCCTTCCTGACGACTTCCAGTGACACTTTCGGGGCTCGACCTCTAGATCGAATGATCGCTAGGTCAAGCATTTAACCACTATGCCACGGAGACCACGTCCATTAGTGTTTTGAAAGTAGTTTAAAGCAGTGTCCGGATAATTTTTGAGCGGTGTAATTGGAATATAATATCTGGTCATTATAAAAAAAATGGCGTGGAAATTCGATGAAATAGCCCGGGAATTTGAAGCTTGAAATCTGGCCGCCACCCTGAGGTTCCTCGATATGCCGTCAATTTAGTATTAATCACACTTCTAGCAAACCGGAACAGATAAACAAAATATTTAATTCTTTGAGCAACTCTCATGTTCACATCAACTTTATCTCAGAAGAATGGGCAGCCTTCATTGAGAGGACTCGAGACTTTTGTCTCGACCCTGTCCGTCTGTGGAGATGCTACCGCTCTCAGTAGAGGTTACTAGCCATAACTCGGTGAGAAGTGCGACTTTGTGAGTGTGGGAAGGTTTCCCCACCCAGCTTGCTGGTGTGACTTAGTGTTTTGGGTAGTGGAGAGATGAACAAGAAGCAGACAATTGTCTAAGTTCTATCAGGTTAAGGTGATGGAATTTCTCGGAATTGACTCCCTCTACTCACATATACTCATGTACGGTAATTATAGTCTGTATGCAGTGAATATGAGTCACATGTGATAAATGAGGGCGTGTGTTTTCCTCGCGGCCGAATTATTTCATAGTTTAGCAAGAAGATTTATCAAGATGGATAGATAACTAGAGGTTGCATTTTAAGCTGCGTAGCGGCACCGTTTTAAAGAAAATGAAACTTATAATGCTTTATTGAATTATCATTGGAAAAGTACATAGCTGTTCGTAAATGATAGTTCAGAATTCTGTGTAATTTGTTGAGGGAAATAAAGAGAATTGCCACACTCGGTAACTACGCACAATGAAGCAAAATACTTGCCCCAGTAATTGCTTATAATTTTAGGCATTTGAGATCAAATGTCGAGATATGAGACCTCATATATGTATATTCATGGTCTGTATAGAGTGTCGATGACATCAAAAGCATTGGTTAGGTTAGTGTCTGTTCCGAGTAACAATATAAACCGGGCTCAACTGTTTTATCTTTTAAAAATATGCTTAACATGTGCTTGTGCACTCCGTCGTTATAGAACCGCGTAGCTGAAACGAAATTCAAACAACCGCTATGTAAATGTTCTTTTGCTTTATTGTGCTGGATTCTTGTCGATGGCGATCTATATTTTCGCATTGACTGGTTCTGCTTGAATATGAAATATTATCATGATCTAATTTTTGATCCAAGGGATATCAGGGACTCTTCTCTCTGCAGGTTTTTCCAATGCGTTGGCTCCCCGCTCTCACTCAAACATCTTCGATCTTGCTTACTCGCATTCTGCTCGTGTCCATCCACCCCCATTACCTCGTATCTCAGGGCTTTGTACGAAGGCTCGAAAACGTGCGGACGTCGATATTGATTTTGGAGGTTCTACAGTTCAAGATGATTCACAGGATGAAGAAGCTGATCTTTCATCCACGCCAATCCTACGTAACTCTCATCAAGAACGTTTCGCTCGTCCACCATGTACACCGCCTGTCCTAACTGCGTGGAGCAATCAAATTGAAGAGATTGAAGACGATGAAGCCGTGCCGATCAAGATGGAGCCTCAGGAGATGGAGCCTGAAGTCATAAAACCGTTGGAATTGAGGGAACCGTCTCCCCTCCCGCCGGATCTTGTCGCTGAGCCAACGTTGAATGAGAGTGTGAAATCGGGGGCGAGTCGTGGTCAGAGAATGAAGACGGGGCAGCCGCCGAATCTTCAGCAGCAACAGCAGAAACAGCAACGTGTCTGGTGCGACATTTGTAATAAGACTTTCGCCAGCAAAGGCTCGTTGTGGAAACATAAGAGAAATTTGCATGGGAAAAATCGGCTCCCACCAGCGCCTCCTCATGGATGTCAGCTATGCTCTAGGAAGTTCGATAATCGTATGTCGCTTGTTAATCATTACAGGAAACATAAACGTGAAGGACGTGGAGAAGCCGTAAAGACACTTCTCCGTCAAGGCAAAGCTCTACGACTGAAGGAACAGAAGGTCTTGTCGGCGAAACTTCCCTCAGTGAACTCACAAGTGTCGTCCAAATCGAAGCGAAAACGGTCGAATTTGTCAGGTAGTAAGAGTAAAAAGAAACCTAAGAAGTCGATGGAATCTCCGCCGCCTAAGAAGCCGAGAGTCTCCGCAAGTTTCAAGAGATGTTGCATATGTAAACATGTCAATGAAAGTCGTGAGGAATATCTGCAACATATGCAAGTATTTCATCCAGATCGGGAGGTGTTTCAATGTGACGATTGTGACAAAATGTTTATGTCACGAGGCAGGTATAATGAACATCGGAGACAACATAAGATCTCCTTCCCCGTCCCGAGAGAGACGCGAAAAGGGCCAGAAGCGATTCAGGAGGTAGGGGGAGACATTGATAGTCAAGAAATGGGGGAATATGAAGAGGAACCCGAAATCGAGGAGGAAGTTGAGGGCGAACAAGATTCAAAGAAGCATTTTGAACTACAAGCTGAAGACAGTTATGAACTGAAAATACATATAGATCATGAAGAAGAGGACGAAAATTACACTGGGTTTTGAATCGGCGTCGTCAGTCTTGATGCTTTGCATTTTGAAGAAATTATCTTGTATTTGTTTCTTCTTTCATACCAAGATTGGTGATGTGATGTCATTCCTAAGCTGCTAGTGATGACAACTTGTCCGGTGTCTCAAAGGCCATTTGTTTTAAAGTAATCTTTACAATCATCGATGTATGTTTCTGTATATTTTGGAGATTATTGTATGGAAGTGTAAAATTGGGATTTATTGAAATAGAATATTCAAATGTAAGTAAAAGAACTTCTTCATTAATCATACATGTTATTCGAGGTACTTTGTGGGGTGAAATTGACATTGACGATTTCAAGTTAAAATGGTCATGACAAAACTGTCCCAGGGAAAGTCACAAAATGAAATTCACACAACAGAAACGTTTGCAACGGCTTCTACAATCCATGTTTCTGTTAAAATTTTAGCCGTAAAATCAATAGTCTGACAATTTGAAAGTAGATCTAGTTCAGCCTACCTACCGAGCTTGACAACTTGTGGCGATTTAGTTCCTGGCTAAACTGGTTGTTGAGAACGTTCCTGTTATTCCAATTTCAACTCAAATCTTTCCCTTAGTCAATTCCATTTAACCTGACCTGGTGTTGTAGAATCTCAGATACACAGTTGAGCTGTCATATCCAGGGATCGCAATTTTTCGTTTTTTTTCCTAAATTAGTCTAATGCAAATTCAGTGTTTTCCGGATAATTCGTCACCCTTCGTGACATACAAAAAATGGCGAATTAACAGTATAAATATGTTTCCGTAATCAGTATCTTCAAAACTCGTGTATTTGTCTATCATGTATTCGGAACTGATTCCTTCCCGTTAAATGAAGCAAATTATTTCTAAAGCTAATGTCTATTGGCTAAACGACCCTTTCTGTAAATACTAGGTAAATTATCAAGATGGGTCTTGCTAGACCGAGCCTTGTCTATATCGTCATGAGCTAAACACAATTTTCCTTATCATTATTATTATTGAATTAACTTATCAAAAGCAATATCTGTAATTTTATTGTACGTTTCTATAGGTCCATCAGTAAATTGTCGTCTCATGGTCGTCTCCATCAGTAAATTGTTGTAATTATTAATGTTTTTACACCACAATGTTAATACAATCATTAGGTTAACAAATGATTGCGTTTTCCAAGCAATTATTTCGATACAAATGTTGAATGCTTTTTGTCTATACCAAAACTCTTTACAAACTTCCGCAAACGAGAGAATTTTGTAATAGCGCTAAAGTGGGAATGTGTGCGATGTTCAGGTTTCTTTGCGAATTAAGCGTAGAGATTAATATGAAGATTTTTGAATTGGGGATGGAAAAAGTGACGAATTGCGAATTGAAGGTTACGAATTATCCGCACGTTTATAATGTGCAACTTATGAAACGTATTCGGGGAATAGGAAATGTGGCGAATTAACCGGAAAACACTGTTTTTCAAATTTATGCATTCAAACCCCGTCTTTCCCGATTTTCCGTTTTTTCTTGGGTGAATTGCGATCCTTGGTCTCATCTATGGCCCCACTTTTCCTCCGTAAGCAACTATATTGCCTTGCCGATGTGCAAAATCCCTGAGCAGTAGGTCTTCAATCGAAGAAACAAGGATTCTTGAGTCATCACAAGCACAAGAGCAACCCAAAGTTGACATGATCAAATTTTTCTTTTTGGGATCTACAAATATGCTTAGAAATGTTCATCTGTTCTGAAAACTTGACAGCGATTAGATAAACCATCTAGTTCTCGCTGTCTCACCGAATTCCTAACTTCAGTTGTATCAAAACCCGAGTGGATTTAAGGAATGTATACAAAAAGTTGTCTTTGTATACTTGCGATCACATTATTTGATTAAAAACAGACCTTCGAGATCTGTAATAGCATAAAGTTGTAACACTGGTTGGTAGTTTTCCCTACTTGGGAACCGGTTTTCGTTCAACCACGTTCATTATCTGTCAACTTGCCTTTGTCACTACTACATGCAATCATGAATAAACAAATTTATGCTTGGATATCACTGTTGTCTTACTGAGTCATCGAACAGAAGCCTAGTAGTAAGGAGAAGCTTATAAAGCTGGCACATAACCTGCATGAATGGAAAGTGTGACTCCACAGTTTCAATGGCATTTTGTCTAAATCAACGAAAAGCGATCTCATTTAGCAATATCGGAATGACGATTCAAAATCAAATTTTAAGCAGAAACTGGCGATTATTTGAATGGTCAACTTTTTTCCCACTTCTCGTATGATTGGCGTTGCGCGATTTGACAACTCAATAATAAGTTGCGCCATCCTGACTTTCAGGGCAGATTTATGAAGAATTCTAAATGACACGACAGATTTTTCTATTTAAGTATTGAATCGCTATCATGACTTCCTGTCACTTTCCATTTGTCTGTTCTTTAGTTTGCCTGCAAATTCATGTCAAAGTTTCATGACGTCAAAGCTGCGAATTCGCGCTTTCTGAGAAGCAGAATGCAGTACACTAGACAGGAGGTTTGCTGTGCTTGAGTGATGGAGGAATCCTGTAGTATGCAAGCAAGCAAATTTCTGGATGGACCTAAAGTATATGGATTATTGTAGGACAAGATATGTCGAAGCAAAATGAAATACATGTACGTTGCTGATCACGATGCAACGCATTCACGCCTACGAAAGGCAAAATGCAGCAACTGAATGTTAGCTGCTTATTTGCTGTCAGATTCAAAATATGCGTTTGCTGCATTTACAATAAGTATCAGAAATAATCGATAACTACTAGAAGTATGCCGATACTGCAATTCAACACAAAAAATTTCAATTATTAGGAAACCAAACATTCGACTAGAACTTTGGAGCAGCTTGTCCTCTTCACTTTCTGAAGAGTCGTACATCAAATAGAAACTATGAAATTCCTTTTCTATTTCATCGGAAGAATCCTCAAATTCGACTCGAGAATTAGTTGATAGCTCCATCTGAAGCTTGGTCCGACTTTCATTCAGTTTTTCTAGAACACTAGTACTCGCATGTTAGCGAGAGAAAATTTTAAAAAATTTGCGTTCCATTTTCTAGCATGGAATAGAGGCTGTCTGATTTTGCAATATTCCTTCAACATCATATATCTTAGATATTATATTTATAATTTCTTCGAAATTTTCAGAACATGCCTCCGTTCAAAATTAGCTCGCCAAATGCTATTCAAATTATTTTTTCAGTCTTATCTCCTTCGGAGGGTTGTAGAAGGCAAGGTCTTTCGGATCGCCTGCTTTGCTAGTTATATGCAAGTGTGTGCGCCAGGGTTGGAACCGGTGCCGAGCCGGTGGCTGGCGTCATCAAAGCCGAGTGGCCGGCGTATTCAAAACGTGCCGGTCAGTGCCCGGTCTATTTAAAAGCGGTCGGTGGCTGGCGTCTCTGTACCGGTTGGCCAAGGCTTTGATCGTCAGACATTACTTGGTCAAATGCCAACAGACATTATTGAATTTGCACGTAGCACACATGAAATTCATGAATGATAGGCCTACTGGTACTCCGTTTAAGCGAGTTACCTATTACAATACGATGCAATTATTCGCACTTCGATAACATGTTTTGTGCGATAAGCAGTAATACGCCTAATTATTTATGATAATGTTCACTACATTTTCAAAGTCAATCAAACACAAGCAAATTGAAAACAGATAATCAAAATAGTGAACTAAACGGTCATTGATGTAATAATAATAATACATGCTTATATCTAGAGGCCGGATTTATATTTATTTAAATGGAACATATTTAATTGAATATTTTACGCAGTTGACAAGCACATTAAATATAAATATTTAAGTAAATATTTTCGTCATATGTTTTAAATAAGCAAATATTATTCTACAAATCTTGAATTATATGCTTTTTCCACAGTTGCCTGAGACTCAAACTGACAGATTCCGTCCATCCTAAGCCATTGAATCAGTATGCCTGTTTCGTAAAGCATTCTGTAAACTTTCCTTCGCTCATCACTTGTGGCTCTTGTTTTCTCTGTGTAAGTAAGTACTGTGGTCGAGTTCCGAGTTTCAATCGAAACTCGAGCTTCGTCGATTGCTCAGTGAAAATCAATTGAGTTTTTTTATCATTTAGTATTCGTTCATCAAGGCGCCTTTTTGAATCCGCATATTCAAGTATCAATTTCCGATTATTAAATTACCACCTGAACCAATAATTACCCGGTGGGGTACATAGCTCAATACCGCATTCGATTGCGCCAAGAATTTCAATGATCTCGCCGCATTTTTTGATGGATTGCATCCGGATGCTGCCTGTATCCGAAATTGCAAAGTTTTGTTCTCTGATACTTCGTTGCTGGAGCAATTGACTTAAATTTTTGCTAACTTCCAACAGATTCCCATTGCAATTGAGTCGTTGGAGACGCTAGATATGTCAATTGCAGGTAGCTTAGCTGAACTTTCGAAGCTCGAGAACAGCTTGGAATCATTGAATTATCCGGCAGTAGAAAGTGTCAAAAACAAATTTTGTGAAGTTATAAACAGAAATGTCGGTCTCAAATTGATTCGGCAGTTTAGTGATGTGACCAATGGTGCTTCGTTTCGAAATTCCACAGGTCAACTCGACCCCGGTCAGGGTTCAACAGAATTGTTCCTATACAAGTACGTGCCATTAGTAAGCTGTGTAGTGAAGACGATGTTTTCCGCATACAAACACATTTTCGCTGACCGGCGACACTTTCACTTTTGAAAACTTGTCTAAGATTTTTATGGTCTGTTGTAAATCGTCTGTCGTCTGTTGTCAACGGAAAAAATAATTGTATGATATGAACATGTAATAGATATTCTTGCAGAGCAAACGATGTGGGATTCACACACAGTTTTTAATCGATAATTTCTGTCATATATGCCACTTGTAACAACAAATATTAGATATATTTAATTAAATATTTAGTCAATTTTGAATTTTTATCGTAATAGACTTAATATATTCGTAAAATATTCGTAAATATATCTTATAAATATACATCTAAATATTTCTTTAGTTTTATGAAATATTTTTCCAGTCTCTACATATATCTATATCTGGCCTCCACAAGGAAGCGTTAAGCGGTGAACAAGTCTAAATTCTAATATAATGAAATTTTTTCTAGCGATAAAATTTCTGTGACGGACAATTTGATCACTGACTGTGCTGATGCTACTAAATGTTTTGTCTGCGATGTGCAAGCTTGATTTAAAGTGATTCACTGAAGTGAGATTTACTTCTTCACTTGTGAGGGAATTTCCAGTGATTAGCGACGTCAATTGTGAACACTCAATTACAGCTTAATTTCAGATCTTTTGAGCTTGCACTTGATGTGTGATGACCGCGACCTGACGTCTAAGAGTCTGGAACATTACAATGAGATCGCCAAACGTGTCATCAATAGTAATGGATATAAGACCGGCTCAGGCCAACCAAAAAAAAAATAAGGTACCCCAAAAATGCAAAAAATGAATATATGACCGATTCAGGAAAACTGAAAAAAATAAGATACTTCCAGAATGAGTATAGGAAATATTTCATACACTGAAAAAGAGTTTTATAAATAAAAATAATTTTAAGTATAAAATCAAAAAAAAAAAAGTTTTAAGTTCGTTGAGATTTTTTCATATACTGAGAATGAGTATAGGAAATATTTCATACACTGAAAAAGAGTTTTATAAATAAAAATAATTTTAAGAATAAAATCAAAAAAACAGTTTTAAGCTCGTTGGGATTTTTTCATATACTGAGAATGAGTATAGGAAATATTTCATACACTGAAAAGGAGTTTTATAAATAAAAATAATTTTAAGGATAAAATAAAAAAAAAACAGTTTTAAGTTTGTTGGGATTTTTTCATACACTGAGAATGAGTATAGGAAATATTTCATACACTGAAAAAGAGTTTTATAAATAAAAATAATTTTAAGAATAAAATCAAAAAACAGTTTTAAGTTCTTTTGGATTTTTTCACATACTGAAAAGAGGTTTATTCTAAAAAGGTCTAAAAATTTCACGTAGTCGAAAAATATCGAAAATTTAAGATATCTCAAAATTTCACGTAGTCGAAAATCTAAATTATCTCAAAATATCACGTGTTCTAAGAATTTCGAAAATTTAAGTTGTCTCAAAATATCACGTGGTCGAAAATTTCAAGTGGTCGAAAATTTACGTAGACCAAAAATTTAAGTTGTCTCAAAATATCACGTAGTCTCAATATACCAGAAGATTGTATTTAAAATATATATTAAAAAATGGATGAAACAAAAGTGGAAGAAACCTCAACGGGGACGGCGACGACGAAAATGGAAGAAACTTCGAGAATATATCCTTCGTTATCACAATTAAAAATAACTGAATTGAATAAAGAAAAACACAAGGATAGAGTTAGGTATATGAAAGATAAGGAATCTCAATTATTATTAAGATTAGAGGATTACAAAAAATTAAGAAAGAGATGGTCTAAAGTTAAGAATGTAACACAAGGTATTGGAATATTTTTAACAATAAGTTTAGGCGCTCTTACAATTGTTATATCTTCAGGTGTTTTAGTAATTCCAGTAGTTGCTACTGCTTTAACAGGTACGGGTGTTTTTACAACTTCACTTGTTACAATGTTAGATAAATCTTTAATAACTAAGAAACGAAAATCATTAAAAACTAAACATTTACATATTAAAGAAGTCTATGACAAATTACATTACTACTTTCAAAGAGTATATGATGATAATGTTATTACGTTAGATGAGATTGAAAAATTTGATCAAATAGCTAATGAAGCTAATAAAATATCATTTCAATTACAGTCAGAAAAAGTTGATGACAAGAACAAACAGGATGGTAAAATTTCTAATGAAGAAAATGGTAAAATTTTTTTAGAAGAACTAAAAACTTTATTAAACAAAACTTTAGACGAGAAAATTTTAAACGGAAAGATGTCAGACTCCAAAGCAATAAAAAATAATTTGTTCAGTAAAATGTTTTTGTTGTATTCCAATGTTGCCACAAAATTCAAATATTATATTTTAAAAATGGATAAAATGAAGGCTGATAATCAAAAAAGAATCCAACAATTAGACGAGTTAATAAAACAAAGAAATATTATGAAAGAAAATCATCTTCAACATAGAATGATAAAAGCTTGTATTCAATCTGATATGTTTGAAAAAATGCAGCAAACCGAGCAAGTAAAAACTGATTTTGAAAAAACTATGGAACAATTTAAACTCTTGAAAAAGAACTTACAAATAATAATAAACAAATTAATATAACTGATTCAGCTCACAAAACTATATTAGATGACTGTGGATTACTAGAATCAAACATTAATAAGAAATTACCAAAATCTATGCAATTTGAACATTCTATTTCATTTGTAGATGGAAAAACAATACCTAGATTTTATCTCGGACAAAAAGAAATAATTCCACAACCTTTTCGAGGTTTAATTTTTTCAACAGATTAATCTCCTTTTAGTTTAGATAGAAATTTTGTTGATCTTTTAAGAGGAGCAGATTTAAAAAATTATGCTGTAGAAGATCTCATAAAATATAAAAGCTATGTTAGATAGAGTTGGTGCAGCAAAATCTCTTAGACGTTATAAACAATTAGAAAATTTATTATCAACGGGAGTTAAAGTAGGAAGAGGTTTTAAAACAGAAACAACTGTATTTTTACCAGATGATCCACAAAAATTACTAAATAGATTAAATATTTTAATATCTGCAATAATAGAAGGACATAATTCTAGTTTCAATGAAATTCATGCTATATTGAAAAGACTGTTGGAAAAGAAGATTCTAAATGAAGAGGATTATAAAAGTATAGCTGAAGTATGTTGTTTTTAATTTTTATAAAAAAAATATTTAAAAATTTTAACTAAAAAAATGTCTTCGAGAGAATTATCATCAGCAGATTTAGACAAAATTAATAATCATTTAGAAAATCTAAGAAGAGATTTTGGGTTCATCAAAATTTAGTACGACGTTAAAAATTATAACAACTACTTCATCACACACTTGTAATTTAGAACCCATTCTACATTTGGAACAAAATAAAAATTATCAAATTGCATTGACTAGTTTCTCCACATTTAACACTTCAAAATGTTATAAAAGATGTGAATGATCAATTTAGATATTCTACTGATAAAGGTAAAACATGGAAAATACAAACTTTTCTTCCTGGTTCATACGAAGTTGAATCAATATGAAATGAAATTAAGAGACATTTAGGTATACCATTTAAAGATAGAAACAATTACATTTTGCAGTTGAACCGGCAGTTAATAAATTTTCTCTTACTTTAGACGAAAATTATCAAGTTGATTTTAATCATGATAGATCATTGTCAAAACTATTAGGATTTAATAAACAAACCTATAGTCAAGGTTATCATTTAGGTGAGAAGATTCCAAAAATAACTGAAATAAATTCAATTGCTGTACATTGTGACATTATTGAAGGAGGATATATAAATGGTAAACCGTCAAATTTAATATTCAGTTTTCCAGCTTTTACTGTACCTATTGGTTATAGATTAAATGTATTTCCACAAACATTAATATATTTTCCTATTACAAGAAAACTATTAACAACATTAACATTAGAATCACTGATGAGAAAGGCCAAGAAATAAATTTGGAGGTGAAGAGATTATGATAGATGTTTTGGTTAGAGAAGTTTGATTTTCTTCTTAAAAAATAAAAATAAAATTTTTTTATTAAAAATGAGTGAACTACCCCCATTAAATAAAAAATCTTAAATTTAATCATCATCCAAATTTATCTAATAAAGTTTTGACAGATATTTGTGGAAGATCAGGATGTGGAGAACATATTTATTATTTAAAATTTTAACGACTCCAAATTTTTTGGATTATAACAATCTTATCATTTATACAGCAACAGCAGAACAACCCGTCTATCAATTTTTAAAATATGGATTTGAAAATAATCTTTAAAAAACAGCAATTGCTTCATTATTCAAAGAATATGAAAAATCTGAATATGAAGAAGAAATAAGTTCGCGGTGTGAAGAAGCAGCAAAAAATAATCAGTTAGTAGAATCCAATAAAAATAAGCATATAAAGATACAATTAATAGATGATAGTGATAATATGCAAGATCCTAGTAAACTAGATAAAACAATGAAACATTGTGTAATTTTTGATGATTGTGTTACTGATAGAAATTAGTCAGTTCAGAGAAATTATTTCACAAGAGGTAGACATAACAACTGTAGTGTTTTTTATTTAACACAAAGTATGTATTCATTAGACGGAAGTGTTATTAGAAAGAATGCAAATATATTTATACTATTTGAAATAAATGCAAGAAATTTATGTGATTTGGTAAGAGATCTATGCATAAGAGATAAAGATGAATTTAAACATTCGTGTAATAATACTTGGTAAAAAGATTATGGCTTCATTACAATTAATATTGATAAAAAAATATATGATAGAGTCATCGAACAATTGTTCTCTGACTAGGCTTCGCCCCGACTGAAAGTCGATAGAAAATATTTTCGCGGAGTGATTGAATAATTTATTTTTTTCTTCTAGTCTGATTTAAATAATAAAAAAATTTTTTTCTTCTAGATTAATTTAAATAATAATTTTTTTTTCTAGACTGATTTTAGATAATAAAATATTTTTTCTAGACGGATTTAAATAATAACGATAAATTTTAAAAAGGTAAAGTAGTTATTCCATCAGGTAAAATTTTCTTTTATCATCAAATGGATCTAATGCTAATTTATGTTCCTCTTTTAAATACATTTTATGTTTCTTTGAATTAAGTCTATAATTACATTCTGTTTTTATTTTATTGTTAAATAATGCATTCTTATAATCTTGAAATGTTATTTGGTTAGCCACTGATGCCTTTGAAATTCCTTTTAATGTTTTATGTGATTTAATATTATTAGTTGTATTATAACAATGACATTTAGATTTTAAAAATATGGCTTCTGTTATGAAATCTTCATTTCCTTCTAATTCATCTTCTACTTTACATAAATCAGAAGGATGAATGATATCTTTTATTTTATTAATTTCTTCATCAAGTGAAGAATTATACGGTATTGTTAATTCTAAGAAAACGGAATCCGTATCTGTAAAGTGTAATTTATAGTTTTCGCCATAAGCAGGTGCTAAATAATCATATATAAATCTATACATAAATAGCTTAGCTAGTTCTAATATAGTGAATCCAATAAAATTAAACTTATCATGTTTTATAATGTTTCGTCTTAGATGCACTGCACATAGTTCATCACTGAATCTAGTAGTTCTTTCATATGTAGGTTTCCTTGTTAAATTTTGAAACCTATCTTTATAAACTATTTCAATATTTTGTCCATTACGCACATTTTCTTAAGTCTTACCATAAAATGAATTATTCATTAATTTAAAGAATACGTTTCCAAAATCATCTTTATTTCTTTTAGCTAGTTTACGTTTTTCTATATTAAATTCTATATAATTTTTTAACCACTTAGATTTTCTATACATTAGTTTCCGATGAATTTTAACAAGAATCATTCCATGATCTAAATACCAATCTAGCATTCTTCCTTCAACAACATACTTTCCTTTATTACTTTGTGTTAACATAAGTTTTTTTGTTGGCCTGTATTTTTTAGGCATTATAGATTTTGATAATCTGAAAAATCTTCTATATTGGGAATTTTGTTTTCTGGACAGAAAGGATAATATTTTTTTGCGCGTTTTATATAATCAGGGTATGCTAAATCAACTTCATATATAAAATCATAATTATTTTCACCATCTAATGTAGGTTCGTATTCAAGAATGGTGCTCCATTCCATTTCACCTGTTGAAAATTCTTGTATCATGCAAGAAGAATATAAGCTATTAAAATCATAATATAACAAATAGTTTTCTCTCATGAATTCATCAACTGCTGCTTCACTCTCCTCATTTGATATAAGTCCTTCTATATTTTGATTAAACAATTTTATAAATTTATCTTTTTCTTCTGGATTTAAAATTTTTAAATAACCATGATCATCAGGATTTACTTTCTTATTATAACATTTAACATATCTATTACCTAGAACAGATGAAACTCCACCTCTAATCCCAGATTCAAAAAATAATAATTGATCGTAAGAACTTTCTTTATAATATTTAAGTTTAGCATTTGTATGTTTTAATCCTGCCAACCATGTTAAACCTGGTGTACTATATGTATAACATGGATCTATTCCATAATATTCTATACACATATCACGAAAGTTTTCAAAAAGATCAGCAAGGATTAATACATCTATCTGAAGATATTTAATTGTATAATCATACATATTTTGACAATTGAGATCTTTCCAATTCTTTTCGGCTTTTAAATAATCTTCTTCAGATAATTGTGATTGTTTCAATGTTGATTTAAATTTATCACGTGAAGAAAGTTGATGTTCTTTCATTATTTTATTCACAGAATTAAAATCTCCAGTTAAATATTCGTAGGGTAAAATACCTTTTAAAGGTTTTAAATTATATTTATTTAATATTTTACATTGTTCAGGTTTCAAAGTTTTTCCCATGACATCAAATGAATAAGGATTAAAAAATCTAAATGCATCTAATATTCTTATACAGCCAAATTGCATTGAAAAATATTCTTCTGTTTTACATAGTACGTTTGTTCTTAGTTTTTGTAATTTTTCAGATGAGAATAGATCTTTTATTATTTAATGGAAATCATATTTAGAACCATTGTAGAAATATAAAGGTACAAAGTTATATCTAAATTTATTAGCATCAAGATTACAAGAATTATGTGCCGCACCTCTATATAATCCATTTAGATGATCATGATCTTTTACTTTATCACATCCTAATTCTTTACCACAGTAATAACAATTTTTTTCATTAAGAAATTGTAATGATTGTTCAGATGTTAATGGAAGAATTGGTTTATTTGTGTTAAGCAATTGTGAAAAGTATTTTTGTAATTCTTCTATTTTCTTTGTAAACATTTCTGAACTATCTTCACCATAGTATTGATAATATTCTGATTTCAATAATTCAGGATAATTTGAATGAATGTACATTCCCCAACATAATGGTTTTTGTTCAAGCAAGTGCTTACCAGAACTTTGTGTCATGTTAACATTATATGCCTCAAAATCGCAATATATAATAAAGGGTACTTTATTTTTGTAACACCATTTATTATATATTAGATAATCTTCTTTAGTAAAAGTATTTTTAGTTGCATCATTTTGTTGACAATTTGTCAAGTGATTATTCATTTCTTCTTTAGTTCTAAAGCTCGTCATACATTGGAGACACGGAAAATTAGAATTATCTGAAGTTTTTGTAAATATAGAAATATCTTGACACAATATAAAATGTCCCTGATAATATAATATATTCGTTTGTGCTGGTTTCCTTAACTGCTCTTTCAATATTTTTAACTTTTGTTGATATTCCTGTTGTAATATTTCTACTTGTTCCTGATATTGTTCTTGATATTTTTTTTGAAATTGTTCTTCATATTGTTTTTGACATTGTTCTTCGTATTGTCCATGATATTCCTTATGTAACATATTTTTACTCATATTATTTTCTTTCAGATTTTTTTGCTGACAATATTTTTTACATTGTTGTAGATTTTTTGGATGACATTCTAGTTCATTAAATTGAGAATTGTCTTGAGAATTAAATTGTTTGTATACTGTGTATGATAATTTTAAATATTCTTCATTTCCAAGATTCATTTCGGCTTCCATTAGTCGGGGGAAATTAGCTCAAAAAAAGGTCGAACCGTGAAGTAAATATACCAAAAGCGAAATACTTTTTCTAGACCAAAATTGCATGAAAAAACGAATTTGAGGTGCCTAGATTCAGCAGACCCGTCAATTTTCCGTGAAAGCGAAATGTTTGCACCATACTACTCATGAAATGTGAAAAAATGGATTTTCAGTTAAGTGAGATATACTTACCAACTAGTAGAGTGTTCTGGGTCAATTTTTCACGAGAGACACGAATTCGAGGTTCCCTTGCTTGTCAGTCTTCCTGGTTTGGCAGGAGAGCGAAATGTTTGCATCATACTACTCATAAAATATGCAAATGATTTTTCAGATCATATTTATCAAAGATGTCATTCCAAACATTCTCTGGAACAAATCTTCACCAAAAGTAAATGTCCTCAGAACCCTGGCGGGGCATAAAGCCTCAGAGAGTGATCGCATCATACTACTCATAATTGTGAAAAATCAAACCTAAATGCAGATAGGTGGCATCATTGTACAGTGCAGTATTTCATGGATAGCATTGTCATGAGAATGCGAACTTGAGATTCCCTTGCTCACCAGTCCTAGTAAAATATCTGATTATTTAGAGTAGAATGACTTACTCTTCTGATTAAATGCATGAACGCATGGATTGCATGTTTGAATGTCATAAATAAGCGGCAATTAGGGGATAGTAGAAAGGAAATGGTTCCTACACGATTTTCGTTTCAGTCGATGGATGGATGAGGGAGCAACCGCCGAGGAGGGTCCATCAGGATTGCGAGATGACCGATGTATTATCTGCGAAGGTCCAGGAGATCTCTCTACCTGTAGTGGCGGTCTACAGAAGCTTTTAGACTACAGTGCCGTAATAGCCGACAGCAGACTTTCCTCTCATCTAACAACAAAATTGGAAGCCAATGGGACTGTTAAGATCCACCGCAAATGTCAAAAGAAAGCCGCCTATGCAGTCTTAACGTGGAAACGGTCAACTCAGGACAGTGGTGATAGTATAACGAAAGCATCCACCAGAGGAGATTCAGCAGAAAGCTTTGATTGGAAAAAACATTGTATGTTTTGCGGCAATCCATTTACCGTCCTCAAAAATCGCGGGAAGGATGTGAGCCGTGTTATGACACTAGAATTCAAGGAAAACATTTTATCAGCATGTTCCAAACGTACTGACAATGTATCAGAACAAATCAAGCACCGGGTTATCAATTGTGTGGATCTCGTGCAAGTCGAAGCTCGGTATCATCATAATTGTCGCTCAAAATTTCGGTTGGGAACGATTGCGGCACCATCGCGATCCGCACACGAAACTCCTAAGGGTAGACCACCTGACCAACAATTATCAGATAGTTTTGAAAAACTTAGTAACTGGATTGAGCTGCAGGCTGAATTCAAGCAATTGTCAAAATCTTCTGACAAGCTTTATATCCTGTTGTACCTCATAGACTTTTTATGCAATTCCACACTAGTATTTTTTGTATTTTGCATCTCAATAAGAACGCTTATTTTGACAAGATTTGTTTATTTCATTTATACAAGCCCTGCATTCTTTTATCATTTGTAACCATGCTTTACCATAAACGACCATGAATGACCGATCAGCCATTCGTATTCATTTCAAGAGCTCTTGCTGATATAGAACACTTTTCAAGACAACACTGATGCTGATTTGCACTTGAGTAACTGATGATATGTGTATTTCATCATGGTTATTTATGTGACTTTTGATTCCTGATTCCTGACTAGGAAAATTTAGACTTCAAATGTGAAAAAACTTATTTTTATAATGCAAACTACATGTACGTTCAGGACGAAAGGGAACTTTCTCGGGCTTCTACTGGTGAATAAATCGGAAATGTATTGAAAATGACACGTCATTCATGTAGCCCATAGCCTACCATGGAGAGAAATAATGTGAATATTAGATTACTATAGCCTACAAGTTTTGGCTCAAACATTCTTCGTGTAATAGCCTACTTCTTAATATTTCTCTAACAACCTTTCTTATGTCTTATGTACGAGTAGGTCTACAATGAGTAATAGTCCACTCTGCTGTTCAAGCAGGGATTCCAAAATGGGTGAACCTCGTTGAACACATCTCACCTACTTCAGCAACTCATTACCACATTTTCGGTGATGTAATGCGTATATGTAGCCTACCTGTAACTTCGTTCATATTGAAACAGCATCTCTGGTGAGTATATTTTGTCGTGAAATCGTGTTCTATCTAAGGACTTAAGTCAAAGTGTTTCTCGATGATGTTTAACTATGAAGCAGATTGTCACATTTTATGAATAGTATATGATGCAATCACTCTACTCTCTTGCCAAACCAGGAGGTCTGGAGGGCATGGGCACCTCAAATTCGTGTTTGTAGGGGTAATGACCCAGAAATCTTTCCTCAAGTTAGTGCAAATACTTCCACCTGACTAGAAATCCGGTTTTTTGCAGTTTATGAGTAGTATGATGCAAACATTTCGCTCTCCTGCCAAACCAGGAAGACTGACAAGCAAGGGAACCTCGAATTCGTGTCTCTCGTGAAAAATTGACCCAGAACACTCTACTAGTTGGTAAGTATATCTCACTTAACTGAAAATCCATTTTTTCACATTTCATGAGTAGTATGGTGCAAACATTTCGCTTTCACGGAAAATTGACGGGTCTGCTGAATCTAGGCACCTCAAATTCGTTTTTTCATGCAATTTTGGTCTAGAAAAAGTGTATTTCGCTTTTGGTATATTTACTTCACGGTGCAACTCTATATTCCCACGACTACATCCATTTGAATGATAATTGAGTTTCTTCTTGTTGATATTGATTATATAATATTTGTAATTCTTGTTGATATTGTTTTTTATATTGTTGTGATAACATTTTAAACTTATGTCTATATTATGATGATAGAGATGAATATTCTGTTTAATACTCATAGGGAAATCCTCATCCTTTATAATTATTATGATTAATCATTATTGGTGTTAATGTTTTTATAATTTCATGTTTTTCAGTACATATTGCATTTCCTTTGTAAATAATATTATGATGCATGTAATTTCCTCTTTCATTGTATACTATTTCTGTTTGGCATAAATTTTTGTTATTCAAATAAAATTCTTTTAAGTTGTTATAAACAATGTTATTAACTTCAATATCTCCGGGATAAGGGAGTAACATCACCAATAGAAACATACTTCACATTTAATTCAAAAATATTTACTTCTATTAAATTTTTATTCTTTTTATGAAACTTTATTAACCTTCTATAATCATATGGAAATTCATCTAAGCCATCAGAGAGATCAAATTCATTTATATATTCTTCTTTATTATAATGACTTAGTCTTTCTTTATGATATTTTGCAGGATGTAAATGTGCTATAACACTCCACAGAAAACAATATTCATCTTCATTCTGTATGTTGATTATTTGTGGAGAACTGAAAGGAAGGGGTATGTAACTACCACCAGTATTATTTTTATATTTGTCAATTACTATTTTCTTGGATAGTATTTTAACAAATCTCCAACCAGATTCACGCAACTCGATAACATTTGAAAGATTTCTTAAATATATTATAGAAGTTTGTTTATACATCATAAAAAGTTTCATCGATTTCATTATGTTCAACAGATTCATCAAATAAATATTTTATATCTGTTACAGCTTCGTCGGTTTTGTTAGTCTCGTCAGTTTCATTAAATAAATATCTTATATCTGTTTCGGTCGAAGTACTAGAACCTTCGGGCGAAGTACTAGAACCTTCGATTTCCCCAAAAAAAATCTTCACTATTAAAATCTTTTTTATATTCTGAATGTAAATAATCATTAAATATTTTTTTAACTTCTATATCAGTAGGTAATGTTTCTAAATAGTTTTTGTAATTATTTAATTTTAATATATTTCCTTCATCAACTCGATCTACATTTTGTAAATGCATTTTACTTTTTAAATGAGATTGATAACTTCTTTTTGTTTGTAACTGTCTTTTACATAAGACACAATAAAACTTGGAATTTTCCATTATTTGTTTTTTAAAGAAAAAATTTGTGTTTTAATTTTAGATATAAACATTCTAATATCAAAGTCTTAAGAGTTATTATATATTTCACGTTCAGTATCTATTAATATATTCAAATCTTATACTTGCATATATAAATATATATATATATATATATATATATATATATATATATATATATAATCTTATATATCATATACTTGCATTTGCTCAATTATAGATTAGGACAAAGTGTTACATGTCGCGGAAATTTTTTCCTCGATATAAGTTTTTGACAACCTCCACTTTACTTTTTCTTTGAAACAATCCTTGCACTGATATTTACTATCATAAAACTCTGTCTTAGGTTTAATAATTTGACAATTTGTACATTGTCTTGTACAATTTATACAAGAATTATAATGGTTAGTAATTCCTTGACTTGTAAAATATTTATTACAATTGCGACATAGCTGATCTTTCATTTTATCTTTTTTAGCCTCTGGTTGCTCACATAATTTTAAATGACGTGCAAAATTTTTAGGCGTTATACTTTTATTACAACCAGAACATAATTTTTTCGTATTACATTGCATAGATTGTCGTGCATCCATAGATTGCATAGCTTGAAGAATTTTATTTTTTTGTGGCATGTGAACTTCTTCCTGATTTTGATCTACATGATTATTCTGTACTAGATGATTATTTGGAACTAAATAGTTATTATTTGGAACTACATGATTATTCTGTACTATATGATTATTCTGTGCTAGATGATTATTTGGAACTACATGATTATTCTGTACTAGATGATTATTTGGAACTAAATAATTATTAATTGGACCTACGTTATTTTTTCTAGCTGTATAAAGATTTTGTCCTTGTTGAGGTATAAACAACTGTTGTAATTGTTGAATATTTGACATCGGTTGAATTTCTTGAAGAGGTTGCATATTTTGACCTTGTTGAGGTAGAAACAAATTTTTAATTGTTGTGATTGACGAATGTATTGCCTATATGTCATAGGTAGTAATTGTTGCATAGGTTTCATATTTTGTTGAGATTGCTCTATAAGTTGACCGCATGGTGTATATTTCATATGTGAATATAAGAACGCTTGATTTGTAAAACGCATATTACAAACTTGACAAATTTGAGTCATTTTTATTTTTTTATTTTTTTGTGAGAAAAATTTATTTTAATTTTATTTACATGACAATGATGTTACCAAATGTTGGTGGAGGTGCATATATCCCGAATAATCGTGAATCAGAAATAGAAAATTATATTATGAAAACTGGAGACGTTTTATCTGGTCCATTGCATCTTTCTATTCTTCCGCAACAAAATACAGAGTTAGCAAATAAACAATATGTTGATACACAAATCAATGACTTAAAAGAAAAATATATAATAATGATTAATGATTTAAAGTTGCTTAAACTTAATGATAAATCATTAAACGAAAAATTATTAAAACTTGATAAAAAGGATAGAGAGCTAGAAGCAGATATAGCAAAACTTTTAAAAAAAATTTCAGAGCAATCAAAAATTTTAATATTACTTTCTATAAATTTAAAATCTGCAGTTATTAAAAATAATCAACAGATAAAATTATTGAAGGAACAATTAGAAAATGAATTAGAAAAACTTCCCGAAAGAATTAAAAAATATTTAAAAAATTTCAGTAAGTTACAAGCTACATTCCAAAAAAAGTTGATGAATTGAGTTCTAAAATTACTCAACAAATGAAAAAGTTGAATAGAATAATAAATGAAGTAAAAACAATTAATAAAAAAGTTGAACAAATAAAAAATATGAAAATCAATTTAGAAAATGAATTAAAGAAAAATTATAAAGGAAATAAAGAACAGTCACATGCTGTTAAAAATCAGTTAGATGTTCTTAAAATTAAATAAAATGCTCTTAAAGTGGCGTTGAAGATGAATCAGCAGAAAGTGCAAGTTAATAGAAAAGAAATTAAAATACATCACACGCTGCTTGACGCAATAGATAAAGTTATGACGCGGTTGTTGTCCATTCACACACGTAAATCTTAACGTAAATATTTTTCCGAAAAGTCAAATTTATTCCTAAAAAATGCCTATAATTTATAAACACAATCTTAAACATTTTGCTTCAAATCAAAAAATAGCACATGAACCATCTATGAAATCTGTTTACCATTATAACAATGTAGAAACTATTCAAAAAGAAGGAGATAGTGTAAACAGCGGAGCTAGTGTAAACCTTGGAGCTGGAATGTTTTCTGGAATCAGTGATAATATAGGAAGTATCGTTAATGTTGTCAAAAATAATAAAGATTTGATTACATCTGCTGCAAAAGGAGAAGCTGCTATAGGTAGTACAGCTAGTGCAATATCAAAAGCTGTTAAGTCTCAAAACGAATGAAAACAACTAGAAACTATTCGTATACTTGAGAAGGATTCTGAAGAACTAAAAAAATTAAAAAACTTTCAGAGGAAACAAAAAACAAAATTGCTAACATAGCAGCAGGGTCTGATAGTAAACAGGAGAAGAAATCAGGCGTAGTCATAGAACCTACGGTTCGTTCAATTGAAGAAATAAGAGGTAATGGTTCAGCAAAATTCTGAAATATATTCGAAAAGGAAACCTAAATATTTTTTGTGTGAAAAATTTTTTTTGTGTGTGAGAAATTTTTTTGTGTGTGAGAAAAAACAAAGTCAAATTATTTTTTATAAAAATGTCTTCTCTTATCAAAAATAAATTTAGATTAGACGATCCTCCGTTCGTCAGTTATAATCAAAAAAGAATGACTATATATATGAATTGCTATGAATCCCGGATCTTCTAGTAGAGTAAATACTGTAGGTGATTTAATTTTTGAAGTTGATAATCAACAAAGTTACTCATATTTACCTGATTTTTTTACACTGTGAATATTCTTTATATAGTGATGCCAATTTTACAACACCATTACCAGATACTGATAATATTGCATTTGAGAATAATTTCTTTCCAAGATTATTTACACAAATGCGTTTAGATGTTGCAACTCAAAATATAGAAGCAATGAGTGATTCTCCAGGTGTAATTGATACAATGCTTAGATTTGTGACAATTGGTGAAAATAATAAAAAGCATGAAATCGAAGGTTGGTTTCCTGATACTAATGATGGTATAATTGTTGATGATTTAACTCACGCTGGAACAGATGCCGCAGGAATTGCGAAAGATGTAGAAAATATTGCAAGTCATTTAAATAAAACAAACAATAGTGCATATAAAGAAAGACGTGAATTTAACAAGAAAAGTAAACAGACAGGAAAATGGTTATTGTCTCCATTATTTGGATATTTAGATTATGATATAATATCATATCAATTAAAATTTAAATTAATAATTCATCGTACAGCAAATAATGAATCTTTTATAAGCAATCTATATAAGCAATCTTTTATGGTAAGACTGGAAAAAAGCATATTTAAAAATTGATAAACTTGAATGGTGGATAAAGCATATTACTCCTAGTTTAGAGGTTGAAACAACTATTGCGAAAAGATTAAATACGGACAAACCAATTCCAGTAAGTTTTATGAAGCGTACTGCGAGTTCAGTTTCTTTTTCGGAACAAAGATTTAACTGGCATTTCACAAGGACATCAAATACTCCAAGATATTTTTTGCTCGCTTTTCAAAGAAATAATTCTCCAAGTTTTGATAAGAACAACAATCTTTTTCATATTAATACAATTCGAAGTTTACAAGTTGCTTTAAATCAAACACGTTATCCTATTGATCCATTAAGATTCGATGATACCAATAATCAATTTATGGAAGGATATGATGCTTATCGAAATCTTTGTATAGAATTTGGAGTTGAACCACAATTAACTCCTGGAGATTGGAGACACTTATATCCTGTTTTCTGTTTCGATTTAAGTGCACAATCTGAAGATATTGTTAAAAATGGTTGTGATGTAACAATTAATATTGAAAAGAAAGATTCCAAAACTTCATTGATGGCTTATGGTTTATTGTTAGAAGATGTAAAGTATTCTATTGAAATTCTTAATAGATAGATTTTTTTAGTAACTTTAAATTTTTTCACAACTACAATAGATTAAAAAAATTCTTAACTTAAAATTTTTTCATAACTGGAATAGATTAAAAAGTTCTTAGATTAAAATTTTTCCTAACTGAAATTTTTTATTAAAAATGTCGCAAGCGAAAAGTAATAATGATAATAAAACTGTTGAATTAAAACTACGTAACATCATTGATAAAAATACACCTAAAACTATTACGATTGACAAAAAGAAGTATTACATAAGTAAACCAATGATAGAGAATATTAAATTACAAGAAGAAGAGAATAGTGGAATTCTCCCATTAATTGCACTAATAATAGGTGGCATAGCAGCAGCAGGAAGTGTTGCAGGTGGGACAGCTGGTATTGTCCAAGCAGTAAATAAAAATAAATCAGAGAAGGCAGCATTAGAAGAACAAAAACGTCATAATAGCGAGTTAGAGAAAGTTGCTAGGGGCGAAGGAATAGTAGATAATTTTATTAGTAAATTAAATTTAGTTGATGAAGGAATACGAGTTCTCAAAAACATTCTACATAATGTTGATGATTTAATAGAAATTGAAGAAACTAAAGATGGTTCTGGAATATATCTAAGTCCTAGTATGATGAGGTAAAACATTTTTTTATCTTATCTTTAAAGTGTATTCCACAAATTCCGAAAATTTAATTGAATTAAAAATTTCTAATTTAGATTTATTGAATTATCTCTTAAAAGTACTTAAAACCGCAGATTGTCAGCGTTACGAAGGTAACGATAAACAAACAGCATTAGAAAACTTTCCTGGTTTTATTTGGAGTAAATATTCAAAAGAAAAACATCTTCCTGGTCATTCATATACCGGCCCAGGAACTCGATTGGATATAAGACTAGATGAGAATAATAATCCAAAACCAGGTGAAGAACCAGTAAACAGAGTTGATGCAGCAGCTGATAGACACGATCTAGCTTATCAAAATCATGACCTAAGTTCTCGACATGAAGCAGATAAGAAAATGATTCAAGAATTAGATAGTATTCAGAATCCTACCTTTAGAGAAAAAATTGAAAGAATGTTTGTTAAGAAAGCATTACAAGCTAAAATGCTTTTTGGCCAGGGTTTAAGTGAAACTTATGCCTCCGAAATTCGCAAGGAATATAGAAAGCCAAAATATCTATTGAAGGTAAAAGTATTTAATAAGGATGATATTTGGAGTGCAGATCTAATCAATATGCCGAATGAAAGAGGGTTTAAGTACGCATTGACCGTTATAGATTTATATACACGATACGCTTGGGCAAGGCCTTTAAAAAACAAAAGTGGTCTGTCAGTTAAATATGCGTTTGAAGAAATCTTTAAAGAAAGTAATAGAACACCAAAGAAGCTATTCGTTGATAAAGGACCTGAGTTTTATAACAGAAATGTTAAGCCATTATTTGAAACTGTTTATTCCACAGAAAATGTTGGCAAAGCTGTAGTAATAGAGAGGTTCAATAGAACTTAAAAAAGTAAAATATTCAGGAAATTTACAGAACAAGGTAATCAGAAATGGTTAAAAATACTACCAGGAATTGTAGATCAGTACAATAATAAAGTTCATTCAGGTATTGAAGAAGCCCCAAAGAATGCTTCTGATGATCCTGATTTGATACGTAAGAAAAGATTCGAAAATAATTATTCGAATGAGAGTAATCCGAATTTACAGAAACGTAAGCCGAAATTTAAGATTTGAGATAGAGTTAGAATATTTAAGTATAAGAATAAATTTGAAAAAGGCTTTGTTGGTTATTGGACTAAAGAAATATTTGAAGTTTGTAAAATAAATCAAACTTATCCGATTACTTATGAAATTAGAGATTTAGATGATGATGAAATCACTGGCAGATTTTATGAAAACGAATTACAAAGAAGTGATTTTTAATTTTTGGAACTAACGTTTCGAGAATTTAATTCCCTTATTCAATTCTAACACAATATCTAGAAATGGTACTCCTTTTTGTAATTTATGCAAAACATAAAGACATGATTGACCACAATAAGTAAATCCTGGTGTTTGAATTTGAAACGTATTGTATGTTCCATTGCCAAGTATTTCTCTTACTTCATTTGTGGGAGGCAGTCCATAAGAGTCAAAATAGTAATTATCTCCATTTTTATTAAAGATACCTGCTGACCAATGTACTCCTTTTTGATCTGACGTGAGGAGATTTGTCACGAAATTTACATTCTTTTTATTTTTTAGTTGACATAATTCGTCACGCATTAAGACGTGGAAATTCCTTATTCCTAATTGTTTAGCCATTTTCTCTAGATCAAAATTCGTAGTTGTTTCCCTCCCATATAATTTTAAGAACTCGGCTATGTTACTTATTCCACCATTCATTTTTATATGAAACAAAAATACAAATTTTCAACACCGTTGTCACTTTTCAGTCTGTACGCAAATAAGTAGCAATAAAGGTTACTACTTATTACTTAAGAACTAGAATTTCACGTTTGCAAGTCTTCTAATTCCTGTGTGAGACCAGTATGTTGCACAGGTTATTGCTGAGTTTGTTGCACATTGGGTGAATCAAATATGGATTGTGCTAATCTTCGCTTTTCTTCTTTCTCATGATCAATAAAAACTTCAAGATGTCTAAAATGCTTCATCACAAAATGAATCGATAAGGAGGAATTAGCTAAATTTGGATAATGTCTTGACATTTTGAACAATTTGATTAATAATGTTATATATGAACGAGAAAATTTAGTGTTATGAGTCTCATTCAACTCTTTCAGAAATTTCACATGATTCTTATTGGTCAGTGACTTCAGTCGGTGAAGCATTTCTCCTTGCGAAACGTAGCAACGTAGAAGATTCCGATGTGTAATTTTCTCGAAAGCAATGAGTTTATTCAATGAAGAGATGCACGATGTAACACTTAAAAACTCTTTTTTTCGAGAAATGTAAGTAAATTGCTGCTGTCAACATCCTTGAATGAATCTCGGATTATTTCAAACACTTCTCTCTTTTTATCTTTTTGACTCCCACCTGTCTTCTGTTGTTTTCTTAACAATTGATGAATAAAATTTGTTGATATCATTTTAAAATGATCAAGAAAATTTGGTGAAATAAGAGGCACAACTTGATCCACAAAACGACAAAATTCTCTCTATGTTACTGACGGAAGACATTTCAAATGAGATCTTGCTTCTACCACAGCAGAATGAAAATGAAGTATCTTTCCACGCACTGATCACAGCGGAGCACAAGAGAAGAGAAAGAAATGGAACAGTACAGCTGGCAGACGTTTTGCGGGTCCCCGTGCGGTTCCCGGGACTGAAAAGAATAGGACCGACGTTCCTCTGCGTGTCGTAAGAGGCGACTAAAAGGGGCCTTTTGCCACTGCAGCTCTGGTGTTGGCAGTTTGATGTCTTATTCTTATTGCCTTTTCTCAGTGGCTATACTAAGTTGATGTTGCTGGGGATCCTGACAGCCGAATCTTAGCTGTTCGGATATGCAACAAAGCTCTTTGAGCTTCCTCCCCTGTGGCATATCTGGCTATGCCTTTCCAAAGTCCCCTCAGCGATGGCCGCCGCCCCTCTTCGGAGGTAAGGTGTGGGGTGGGACCATTGGGGTTGCTTCCTCCCCCGGTCAATGCTATTCACCCTGTGTGAATAGCTTTGGCTTGGGTATGCTAGCACCCCGGTGGTATCGGAATGGCCATCTCCTCCCCGGGGCACTCCTCGCCAGCAGTAGACATTAATTTGCTTACTGGGTGTGTCGCTTCGTACTGTCTCGATACGAAGCCTCCTATCCGCTGGACGGAGCCGGGTAAAACAACAACAACAACAACAACAACGTTTTGCGGGTGTGTTGTCACGCTGGTAACAATTAAAACAACTTGCCTAACGTACAATTAAAATCTAAATGTTTCACAAAACAGTAGCAACTACTGGAATTACTAAAACACCTGAAGATATAACAATTGTAAGAGCGCCTAAACTTATTGTTAAAAATATTCCAATACCTTGTGTTACATTCTTAACTTTAGACCATCTCTTTCTTAATTTTTTGTAATGCTCTAATCTTAATAATAATTGAGATTCCTTATCTTTCGCATACCTAACTCTATCCTTGTGTTTTTCGTTATTCAATTCAGTTATTTTTAATTGTGATAACGAAGGATATATTCTCGAAGTTTCTTCCATTTTCGTCGTCGCCGTCCCCGTTGAGGTTTCTTCCACTTTTGTTTCATCCATTTTTTAATAAATACAGATTGTTTCATATACGTGGTGTGATCCAAAATGTCCCGGACTAACCTACTTGCAGATAACCTGTGATAACGAATACTACTTCAGATGTAAATTTAGGTCTTTAAGGCATGAGAAATATGGTCGCCGAAATTTTTCCGGTCAGTTTTCTATTTTTAAAAAATATTTTTACATTTTAACATGAATTTCTGTATTTTCTGAATTGATCGAGATCCGATTTGTCTTATTGTTATAGTTAGATTGATTTTGATTTGTACCTTATTTGACGGATATCTTTGCCATGAATATTGCACGTCTTTTGTTAATTGCTTCATGTGTTACGATATCAATCAGTGAAGTTCATTCAGCACGCATTCATTAAGAAATCCGTGTCAACGATGGTTCTTTGTTCTATCAGTTTTCATGATGGATGTGACAAGCGTGTCTTCAGTCGAATATCGCAGTGTGATACGATACCTCCTGATCCGCGGCTTCGCTAATGGTGACATTCTAAAGGAATTAAGCCTGGCATATGGAAGCAAAGCTCCATCGAGAACTACTGCTTATTTCTGGATAAGCGAATTTAAACGCGGAAGACAATCTGTGGAGCAAGATTTTTCAACTGTTGGTCGGCCGCAGGAGATTCCGGAAGAGAAATCGAGTCAGTGCGATGAAGTGATTACAGCACACAGAAGTATAACCATCCGTGAGTTGTCAAGAGAGTTGCGAATCAGTTATCACTCCTGTCATGACATCATCGAAAGACTTGGATATCGCAAACTGGCATCACGTTTCGTACCGAAGTTTCTGTCACCTGAAATGAAGGAGAACAGACTTCTGGCGGCACAGTCAAATTTGGATCTCCTCGAAATGCACGGAGATCAGTTTCTGAACTGCATCCTTACAGAGGATGAAACACCTTTAAGTTTGTATCTGCCTCAAAGTAAGCGAGAATCTGCAGAGTGGCGAAAATCAGGCGAGTCTGCCCCTTTGAAAATGCGATCCGGAACATCACATCGCCGGTCGTTGATGCTGACGGTCTTTTGGAACGCTTCGGGAATCCAACTGGTTGACTTTGCGGATAAAGGAGTAAGAATCAATAGCGAATATTATTCCAATCTGTTATCTGAAGCGAGGAAGAAAATAAGAAAGCCACGAAACATTCCCCTCTACTTGCTTCATGACAATGCTCCGATTCACACCTCGCAGGAGACAACCAATGCCTTAACGAGAAACGGATTTCAACTATTGAGCCATCCTCCTTATTCACCTGACTTGGCCCCAAGTGACTTCTATCTGTTTAGATTCCTCAAAAAGCATCTTCGTAGACACCATTTTGAATCGCCAGTTGAACTGCGGGATGCAGTTACTGAGTTTTTTGATTCTTTGACACCGGAATTTTTTCATAAAGCTTTTTGTGAATTGAGACTTCGTTGGCAAAAAGTGACGAATGCTAACGTCTCATACATTGAAAAGTAAACTGTTTTCTGGAACAAAACATTTGTTTTTCCGTTAATTATTAGTCAGGTTATTAGTGATAGCTTAACTGTCAAGTTAATCTAAATATATTAATTCTAAATCGCTAGAATTTATAGGAAAATCTTGAAATTCAGACAAAAATGTTTGAAAATTTTGAAAAAATAGAAAACTGACCGGAAAAATTTCGGCAACCATATTTCTCATGCCTTAAAGACCTAAATTTACATCTGAAGTAGTATTCGTTATCACAGGTTATCTGCAAGTAGGTTAGTCCGGGACATTTTGGATCACACCACGTAAAATGAATCACCCTTAAACATCGCCTTAACTTCAACTTTGTCTAACTCCGCCAAACTTGAACGAATTTCTCTGAAATTTGGAAGATATGTCAGTTGTGCTTACTAATATCATTGTTGGAAATTTCAAGCATGAATATTGAGTTGTTTTCCTGTTATAGATAAAAAAGTAGTAGATAATTTGATCTTCATTTAGCAATGTTACACAAAATCATACCTCACTCTTATAAAATTACATTTGTTTCCTTTGTTATGTAATATGTTGTTCTACAAGCCAAAAGCCATCAATCAAAACAAAAATAAAGAAAATCGGTCAATCAGAGCCAGTATAGCAACATTATTCATCAACAATAATATAACTGCTACATGTGATTAACTGGACTTCATGTTCCATAGCTTCCTGACTTCGTTGCGGTGGTGTTGGCAGCACTCCTGATTGCTTTCAGCTAGAAATCTATCTCTTACCGGTTGAAAACAATACAAAGCACAAATGAACAGTAACGAGATCACATTCACAAAAGGCAAAGTGTCAGGGTTTTCTTTGCGAGCTACAAGCAAGCGACTAAATGTCCTTTACACAAATGTGCATCGATGGCATAATGATGATTTTCGACTCTGTCGTAAAGAGGGCTCTGGCCGTCCACGCAAAACATCCAAACGTAGAGACCGCCTAATTTTGAGATTTGTTAAAGTTGATCCAAGTTTCTCGTTAACTGAGATGGCTGCACTATACTCGTCTATTTCTAAGTCCACTATTCGTAGAAGACTTCACATACAGCAAGGAACCATGAATTCTGAACGCTATGTGAATGTTTTACGAATGAACATTGGCCAAATGACAGATCAACTTGGTGATCCATCGACTTGGTTATTTATGGATGATAATGCTACGTGTCACAGGAGTAGTAGAGTCAACTTATGCAAGTCTCAATTAGGGCTTAGGACATTATCTTGGCCAGCTCGTTCTCCTGATCTGAATCCCATAGAAAATGTATGGAGTATTCTAAAACGTAACGTTCGTCGTTCACTGCTACCCACAGATGGCGTATCACAACTTACGTTACTGTTAAAAAGAGAGTGGAGAAAGTTAGATTTGTCAAAAATCAACGATATCATCGAATCAATGCCTAAACGAATTGGTAATGTCATTGACAATAAGGGTAGGACCACAAAATATTAGCTTCTTAAGAACCGTTACTGTATCATAGCTTATCAGATTATATAAGGACATTTAAATATATAAGGGACATAAAATAACATGAAAAATGCTTTCTGTATCATACTTATGTTTTATTTAGTCAAATTTTAGGATGATCCACTTTTTATGAAACGGACTGTATTTTGAATACAATCTTCTGGTACATTGAGACTACGTGATATTTTGAGACAACTTAAATTTTTGGTCTACGTAAATTTTCGACCACTTGAAATTTTCGACCACGTGATATTTTGAGACAACTTAAATTTTCGAAATTCTTAGACCACGTGATATTTTGAGATAACTTAAATTTTCGACTACGTGATATTTTGAGATAACTTAAATTTTCGATATTTTTCGACTACGTGAAATTTTTAGACCTTTTTAGAATAAACCTCTTTTCAGTATGTGAAAAAATCCAAACGAACTTAAAACTGTTTTTTTGATTTTATCCTCAAAATTATTTTTATTTATAAAACTCTTTTTCAGTGTACGAAATATTTCCTATACTCATTCTCAGTATATGAAAAAATCTCAACGAACTTAAAACTGTTTTTTTTGATTTTATCCTTAAAATTATTTTTATTTATAAAACTCTTTTTCAGTGTATGAAATATTTCCTATACTCATTCTGGAAGTATCTTATTTTTTTTCAGTTTTCCTGAATCGGTCATATATTCATTTTTTGCATTTTTGGGGTACCTTATTTTTTTTTTGGTTGGCCTGGACCGGTCTTATATCCATTACTATCAATTTTTCATTACAGTGAGTGTCCATGTACAACGCAAATCAAAATATATCGCGTTCCGTTAACTTATCAAACAATTATCCACGATCCACAGTCGAGTGTTCGTGTAGTAGGCCTCAGAATGCATTGAAATCTATTATTCATTGTAGCTCTTAGCTCCACGTGTTATGTAAACTATCCCATGTAATGAAATTATTCAAGATCTAGAATAATTTTGCAATATATAGGCTGAAGAATGCACAATGCTTCCAAAATTCATGCAGGCTAGAATATAGGATTACGAGAACTACAACACGGATAAAGTACGGTTTGTACTTAATTTACATGCAGTAAAGGTTGCCAGCAATCATTTCTTTAACTGTTTAAGGAATAGTTCGCAATATTAGTGTCACAAAACTTGCGTGTAGATACTCTCAAATTATGTTGCATTTGCATGCTCTTGATGTTGTAATGATTGACTAAGCAATTTATTCTAGAATGAATGTCGCAAAGGTCGACATGGGTCTAATTTTAATTAACCGCCCGGCCGGCAGCCGGTTCCAACCCTGGTATGCGCAGCATTGTGCCATTTTGGAGATTTAGTACGTGTTAAGAGAACGCGAACAGTGACATCCTGTCAATGAAGTACATTGTTTCCTGTACATCTTCTCCATAGAAATAAATTATTTTGTCTATTCATTTCTATGATTGTGGTTAAATGAGGCATAAGAAGTGCGTCAAAGTTAGCAAGATTGATTAGTCATACAATGAAGAAGCCATTGAGGAATGGTTGAAAATTTGACCAAACGACACCTTTAAACGGGAGTATAATGATGTATCTCGTAGTGTATCACATCTTGTAGAACTGATGATTTATTAAGCTGCTGTCATTAAAGGTTGGCAAGTAAGGAGATTAGGTTAGGTCTCCGGGTATCTCAAATTTTGCATTGTACAGTCAGTCCTCGATAGTCCGACACACTGCGTGCTCAAAAATAATGTCGGGTTATCGAGGGTGTCGGATCAGTGAATTTTTTCTAATGCAGTATATATAGTATTATAAAGTAGTGCACTACATACAAGTATGTAGTGCTATCATAATCATAGCATAGTTTCAGATTATCCCGCGGATGCGCGTTCATCATAATTAAAATATTCGCTGTGTTAACTATGCACGTGTATTGCACACACATTCTCATTAATAGAATACATGTATATACGCATGTATATACGAGCACAGATTGCGAAATTCATTTAATCGAACAAAACATGTGAGAATATAGAATTTTTACTTGTTTGGAAGATTTCAGAAGTAGTCCGTAATAATTATTTGAGTGTCACAGTTGATTTCCTTCGACTTCTCCTTGATAGCATTAAGATAATCTAAATACTGAGCATCAAAAACGTCCAAATGCTGATCAGTGAAGTCTTTCACACTGATCAAAGAAGGCCGAAACTCTTTCATGGATACCTTTGGAGGACTTCATGGACACACACAGTGCGGAGAACGCTCTCGCATGCATGAATAGCCCTGCATCAGTAAAGAAAGTAGTGCCTAATCTTCTCGAGTCTTCAAACTATTATCGCGTGTATTGTCTCCATCAAAACATTGTGTCGGATTATCGCATGCAATGAACACGCTGTAGAGATGCATTGTTTCCAAAAACCTATGTCGGTGTCGGAGAATTGTAATGAGTAAGTAGCGATTATTTGGTTCCCTGAGGAATCTGTCGGTTTAGTGAGGGTGTCGGATTATCGAGTGTCGGACTACCGAGGGCTGACTGCAGGACGGAAAGCATGCTTCCTTTCAATTACGTCCTTGCCATTTCGACTTAATTGACGACTGTATGGGTTAGAAATTCTGCAATGATCAATTCGGACCCTTGGACAGGAAAGTGGCATCTTGTCCACAAAGTACCGTCTTACATTTCCGCATGTCAAAATTATTATTGTTTCATGCATGAATTACTCATGATTTTGCTTCTTCTACCAAGCATCATGGGGCATAAAAGCTGACTTAAATTCAAAAGTTCAAATGATGACAGCTACTGAGAAATCAATCATTTACACAAACATGGAATGACTGTCATGGAAAGTTCTAATACAGACAGAATGCTATGCATAGGCCTAGTAGCCCAGGGTGCTTTATGAAGCTAAAGAATCTTGTTTCAATTTCTTCTGCTGTCGGCCATTCGATTGCAGAACTTACGAAAACATGTGTGTCAATTTTTTATCATATTTTGACCAGGTTCAAATACGTTCATTCTATAGAAGGATGCCCTTAGACTTGAACAATTCAAACCCAAAATTCCTTGGCAGACGTAGATTCAGTTTGGTAGGGCATCTCAGTAAGGTTCGAAGTGGCCGAACTAGCCTATGACATACAGAATTGTGTGCAGACAAGCTGAAGGACTGCAGAACAGGCTGCTTTCAGCCAAATTGACGAGCCATTGTACGGTGAAGCGCTGCGTCCACGGCTTCCAAGGAATTTTATGCTTAGATAATCTAAGTCTGAGGACATCTTTCTATTCTATGCCAAGGCGAACTGGCACTCTGCCATCTTCATGGCTGCGTATTGTCATCTAAGTACACAAAGTCTCATATTCTGACAGATGTTGTAGTTGCGCATCTTTTTTGAGGTCTTCCTGTTGGACATGCAATACCTGCATGAGCTCAACGCGCTCAAGTTTTCTTGATTTAGGCACATACTTTAAACCCTAAATTATATCCCAGCAATTGATGATTATGATATAGACCTGTGGATAGGCGGACGAAGGTTTCATTTAAAGCGGTAGCAATTTTGGCACAAGTGAAATAGTAATCCATTAATTGGATTCCTAGAGAGGCGGAGACGAGGCTTGGAATAGTGTCTAGAAAATCAGGCGATGGCAACACATAAGAACAAACTTCCGACACGACAAACATGCAAAAAGCATGCGGATTAAGAAAACATAAGGACTTTTTACTGGACAATGCTGATGGAAATTCTGCTATGTTTCGTTTTAAACTCTAACTACACGTTACATGAAATAAATCACGAGCTGCCCCACCATCGCCCTCACTTTTTAACTCACTGAATTATCTTCATTACAGAAAAGAAACTGAAGAGAGGCTGTAGACCAGTGATTGCAAATATCCGGGTTTTTGCTCCCGGATCCGGATCCTAGACCCGGGCGGATCCCGGATCTTATGATCAAAAGTGATAAAACTGCATGTAATTCGTTTTCATTATCATGAAACATTGAATAGTCTGGTTCCTCAGATTAAGTTTAAATTGTGCGTTTCACAATACATAAAAACATACTAATGAATTGTTATTGAAATTCTAGGATTTTGCTATCGCCAATGGCAATTGTCACTGTGGTTCTCAGTTGTTATTACCTATTTTACAATATATCATTACTAAATATCAATGGATGATTAGAAGTATCTAAAATATCGGTGATGCAATCTGAGACTGAGCATAAAGAAATGTGTACTCTCTCTTAAGACATGATAACTGTAACTGAATTTCTGAATTAATTAAGTTTACATTTACCATGATTGTTAATCAAAAAAAATTTCAACAACGATAAACAAGTGTATATAATTAAAAGAAAGGAAAGACAGCAATCTTTTATTTGTGTTTATTTAACTAGTATGCTCATATCCAACTTATTAATAATCACAGCTATTGTTCACTGTAAGTGTAAGGTAGTCAGATCAATATCATATGTTTAGAGAAGCACAATGGATCTTTTTTATGTTATTATCTTTGAAAGTTTTGGATGTCCATGTAGATTAGTAGAGCGGACGCAAGTGGTCACAAGTCTACAACCGTAACATGACAATTAGAATGAACAATGCGTGAAATAATAATACTTCATCTTTTTTGCACATTGACAGATGGTCATTCAATACCGAGATGCAGATATTCCTGGATAAAACATTTTTATTAACATTTCTATTCGCATTCTTGGCTGCCACTCCCAGTGAAAAACGAGAAAAACAGGTTTTGAGGTTCTATAACTTTTATGACTTCTATCGTTAAATAGGATTTTCCACAGCATTAATGACCATCAACATCTCATCATAAACACTTCGCTGGATCCGGTCGGATCTCATACCGGATCCTGGATCCGGATATTTACAATAGGATTCGCCGGATCCGGATCTTGACCCGGTGCAATCCCTGCTGTAGACATGCTTAGAATTGCAGAATTGTAAATCTATTTCACAAAAGGAAGACCCTTCTGGCCCAACGGGCCGAGAAGGCAGTAGCGGTCATTACACCAGAGTAATCCCGAGAAGTATCCGGAAGGATTATTTATCTTCAAACATTGAGAGGCATTATGCTTGAAATGATGGAACACTAAAATGTATAATTGAAAGTAAACAACAGGAAACGCCGAAATGTTGGAGGCCCGACAACACATCGTAATTCGACATTTGATATTTGTATTAGCACATTTTGAGACGACTACTCTAACTTGACACTTGGGTATGCTATTGTGACCACAGAATAAGATTCATCTGCGCGGGAAGCAGATAAACAAAATATTTAATGGTGTGAGTGACACATGACTGCTTTCTCTTGACAGATGCACTATTTGCATTATTGAATGCCCTAATAAATTATCAGAGAATCTTATTTGGAAAATTGAGTGATATAGCTTCCGATTTCCTCTATTATTTACGAATTAACTACAGCTATATCTTTCACGACTAACAATCTAGTGTATGATGATGTCATTATCTCATCTGCGCACTCGATGCTATTTCAACGTAAAATGTAACTATTTTGGAAAAAGCCAAATTTTTTGATCATAAAATATTGAGTTATCGATGGCGAAATATTTCAGCTGCCAGCAGCAGCTATCTTCAGGCTATCTTTTATTGAAGGAATATCGTTAAAAGCAAAATTGGAAATTTACACTGATTCAACTCTTGGAGGAAATAGAAAATAGAAGCTTGAGATAGATATAGAAGTGCAAGAGACAAGTAAGAGAACTATGAGGCAGTTAGTATCGGGTTGCGTAGTACCGATAGCAAATCTATGACGTCACTGAGGGAAGAAAAGAAATATATGAAAACAGTTAACACAGTACAAAAATGTTAAGTCAAATTTAGATGGATGGTAAGTATTCAATGAAAAAGAAAGTCACTGTAGATTTTCAATTCAAATTGATCGTTAATTTCAGGTTCCATTTTCTTGATGTAATACGCTTCACGAAGTCTGAGATTTGTGGCGTCCTTGTCGGCTGATATTATTGAAGTCGTTATATTAGGAAATGTGCTTTGATTATTGCATGATTGTATATGTTTGTAGACAGATGAAGATGCATGTTGGTAGAATGTTCACGAATACGGATGTGGAGAGGTCTGATAGTGCTACCTAAATAGAATTTATTGCAGCTATTGCATGCAGTTTTGTACACAACACTTTGTCGATTACAGATAGTTTTGTCTGTTATGGGACAATTTCGAAGATTGCACTGATTTTGATGTGACGAGTGTTTGAGATCATTCTGAAGCGTTTTATTCATTCTCGTCAGTCGGACTGCTATATTTTCTTGATGGAATATTCTTCGACTTTGCTTGTCAACTTTCTCTGAAATAAGTGGAAACGGGAAATATTTGAAGTCATTGCTTTTTCTCTCATTTTGGTTTTCTTTTGATTTTCTTCTTTTCGGTTTGTTGTTTGTCCACTTGATTGTTTCTGGATAATCATTGAGACGTGCGGTGTTGTCAAAATAGTTTCTATGTTTGTTTTGCAGTGTGATATTTGAACAACGTTCATTTATCCGTTGTTTTTCATTTCTCACACATTCAGTTTTAGTGCTTGAGGGATGTGCGATCTGTAATTCACGAAAATGTTCTTCTTTGCAGGTTAGTTTGCATTACTCTCCATCCATCTGAAGGTAACATAACATTTTTATACTGTATTTGCTGTTTTCATATATTTCGTTTCTTCTCCCAGACAGGTAATAGATTTGCGATCGGTACTATGCAGCAGGGTTGGAACAATTACACATTTTTTTCAATTACAATTACAGTTGAACTTTTACAATTACTCTGAAATCAAAATCTTCAATTACAATTACTTCAAAAGTTGTAATTAATTACGCATTTACAATTACATCGATTTTCCGAACAATGTTGGTCAATTATTAGTTAGTTGTCCAAAGCGATTTTAAGTCTTAGTAAATTTGATTTTGAGTACAGGATAGAGAAAGAAGTAGGGCCTATTGCAATTGCAATGTTGCAACCTTCCAATGATCACTTTAAGGTGGAACATACCAAATACTTTATCCTAATCAGTCATGATGAGTCTTATATCGATGATACAGTTATATCAACCGCCAGAAACAGGATGAGTATCTGTCTCTGAGTCATCATTCGCAGCAGGCAACTAAAATGACACACTATGCATGCCTATTTCCAAAAACGGTGTTACGCCCAAAAATAGGTTGCGTCATCTCGTCCTATGAGGATCGTCCCATGCCCATGCAAAATCATTCTCCTCCATGTACATTCTTTTATATCAAAGCTAGGTCTCATGTTTATTAATGCGTTGACCTCTCACCTGCGGCGTTTGCTAGAGATTGGCGCAAATCATTAGAGGAAACAATGTATAAATTCGAAAATGCCCATATTATGACATGAATGACATAATATGACATGTAATTTTGCGAGTTTTGTTGTAGAGGCTTATTCCAATCATTCGGCAATACGCGGCACAGAATCTGACCTGTATGTAGGCTGCACTTGTGCATGTAGGGATTGTAGGCTATATGTGTATTTATAGGCCTGTATCAACACTTAACAGTAGTCTAAGCGTGTGGAACATCACGTCATAAAAATTGATACCAGGCCTATGCTGATTGCTGACTGCTGTGCTAGCTATTTCATAGATGTAGGCAATAGTGCGCCAGAGCTCGGCTGAATGATCACACGAGTGTTAGCTAATCAAAGATTTGACAAAGTATAAGGCCTATATTTTAAGCGTTACTGTACCATATAACATATCATCATGCATCGTATTAGCAGTCAGCATGCCTAATTGCATACTATGGCTATGTAAGAGGGGAATAATAGGGTCTGTAAAAAAAGACATTCAGATAGATGAATTCACAACTTTTAACTAGAAATTATATTGACACAAACACTAAAATATTGTTATAGAAAAATGTTCGAAATTATATTTAATAAGAAGTGATCGGAATGCATCTAGTCCCAAATGTGACCTGTGCGGTCTGTAGCTTCCTAGCCAGAGAGCCTTCAATTTTCAATACAGCAATCTTTGGATTTTGTGCTTCGTCTAACCGAAAAGACAAAAGTAATTGACGTGTAGTTGACCGACATTTTTCTTCAATTACTATTACAATTACATCATAAAAATTCAATTACAATTGTAATTACAATTACTTGTCGAAATGGTCGATGTTCATCCATTTCATACTTCGGTTACATAAAGCTTGGAACTTGCCAGTTAGCATGGGCCTAGGACCAGCCTTCAGAAATAAGGACAAAGAATACTATGTGACTAGATTCAATTGCATAATGGGCTTAGCCTACATGCATAAGGCCCAGGTCATGAATGCCGCCATGAATTCCTACCTGCATATCCACTGACCGGATATGAACTTGCAGATTAAGCCATTATTGTACATGCCCGTGCCTGCAGGCGGATGACCGCGTCCCGCAAAAATCGAGATTCCCGCAGCGGGCTCCATCCCACATTATGACTTTACTTGATGCAAAAGCAACATAATACATGCTTTTTTAAAAATGCAAAGGTCAGATTAGCATTCACAGTACAAGTAGACCAACTTCATCACAACTTCTGAATTCATATTGTTCAATGTTTTGTGACCAAGTGATGAATTAAATGATAATTTAGTGTGTATCATGACAAATGTAGTTGCTTTATGGAAGGACGTGAAACTTCTTCAGTTTTCACCACTGCTAAACCGCATTGATGGTGATATGCGTAGATTTTTTTCGTAGTTTATGAGCAGTACATGTATTTTCGGAATACTAAATCAATAACAAGAGGTGGAAGTATTGTGCAATAGCAAGTCTCTAATTATCATCGTATTCATGAAATATCATTGAACTGAAGTCTTAATGCTTAAACAATCAGTGTCGAAGAACATCAGTAGATTTTTCTTCATCGAAATTTTCGAGGTTTCACTACCACGAAAGCCCACATGCCCACACTGGCACTAAAATATTTTCAAATTGCAAAATGCTACTTTATAGAAGTCAGAGTGTGTAAATAAGCAATTTTGGAGAGCATCAAAGATTTTCTACCATTATTTCCTATACCTGGTTTTCCGGGGATAAATTACCGTTCAATCACGTTCGATCAAGCAAAAAATCGTTCGTTCCGATCACCGTTCATCGACTTCACAGACATGCCGTTCGATAATTCGTTCATCAGAAAAATGAAAAAAATGCCGTTCTATCGTTCGTTCAGACTGTTTGATCAAATGCCCTGGTAATGGGTCTCAGTCATTGTTCGACTGTTTGTTTTTCATTTTAATGCTTGGCACCGGTATAAAGAACCTATACATCAGTATAAGTAGTAGTAGAGAAAAAACAGCACGTTTTCTAATCTCCGACTTTTTTTCAATTCGTCAATCACATGATTTAATTATTGGCTTTTTTTGATGATATGCAGTATATTTTTTCTTGTTATTTTTCTCGATTGATAGAAGTGTTTATTATTTTGTCATGTCGTTATCTACAAATGTGTTTTGGTATTCATGGACCAAATTTTACTGCCATGGCAAGGGGTACTATAACACTGCCCTTGTTGAGAGAGCTTTGTAGGGGTAATAATACCTAACATTTAACTAAATAAAACTGCAAAATATGCGAAAACTAAATTTTGGTGCTGATAATGCAAAACCGGGACGTCTGGTCACATTGGTGTAGCCACATGACGCTTGTTAGCACCAAGCGAGAGGTTGGTAGGCTGAGGATGTTGAACAACTATGTATTTGCATCGATAGCAAATTATAATAGATCAAAAATGCACATAGGATGCATTAATATAGGCTAACTGTTTGTCTACACTCGTGTATAGCACGCGAAAGCTTTCTTGATAACTCCACCTCACTGCCACCAACTGACATGGCGACACTTCCGATTTGGATGGATTTACCTCCAGTCCTCTCTCCCAGCAGTAGACACTTACTTCCATTTAGTTATCTTATACCACGCTCCTTCTTCATTTGCTCACTTTGACGACTCATGTCCCACGTATCTCAGGGAAGTTCCACTCCTTCTCTACGGTTCTCTGTCGTTCATCATCGAGGCATTCACTCCGACTTCATGTCGTCGTTCACAGTTACCAAACAAGTTTTCTTCGGCTGGCCTCGATTCCCTTTTCCCTCCACTCGCATGCACGATGCCTTTTAAGGGGATGTTTAAAATCCAGTCTTTCTTCACTATCAATTAATTGACTGACTCAAATCTTAATTACAATCAATTGTATGCTCTTATGGAAATTTCCTCCTTGATGCTGTCCGGGAGTTTGTTTAAATTATGTCTGCAACTGTAGAATTATGTCTAATATCGACTAACGACTTTCTTGGCATAACACTCATCAAACAGCTCATAGTGAGAATTCTGGTGAAAATGTTTCAATCCACATTCTCAATAGTCCCTACCACCACAGACGTCTGCATTATCTGCCTTCGGCAACAAGATGCGACTCGCGCGTGCATTCCCCTTCTATCATCTAGGAGATAAAACACTACTCATTCGTACCCCATCTGCGGCACAGTGGTTAAGTGCTAGACCTAGCAATCTTTTGGTCCTAAGGTTGAGTGTCATCGGAAGTCGGCAGGAAGAGTATCCGGACCAATAGTACTTCAACGCTCCAGAAAAGTCTGACTGTGTCAGCACCGTCCGAGCCCCCAGTATGGGGGAGTAGTGACGTCAAAGCTTCATTATTTCATCATGCTACATGATGCACCATATCCTAATCACTCAGAATCCTGAAATCCATCAGCTTGTGAATAAGATAAGTTTAGTAAACTTAACCTTCAAATCAATGAGGGTATATTGTTTGTCCTACGATGGTGAGCGGTGACGCATTGCAAGTAAAGCAGTGAATGAAATGCCTTTTAGATCACAAATCAATTAAGTGCAGTTATTCGTTCACATCAGTCAATTAATTGCAAATTTTTGATAGCAGCTATCAATTACATGTAGCTATGATCAATTAAGATCTTATAACCAATAAGAAAATAATTGATGTCAATCAATTGATTGCTCAGAAATTTCAATTTCAATCATTTAATTTAGAATAGCAATTAAATTTCAATCAATTTTCGATGATCTCTTGGATTCCGTGTGCTTATTTCACTTTTGCATTTGCAGCGTTGATGATCATCAAATGGGCGTGAAAGGCTTGATGTCTTATGTCAAGGACCATGGTGGGAATTTCACAGTATCTCACTTCTTGCACAATTGTGATATGATCATTGATGGTAACAACCTTCTCTACTTTCTCTATTATCGCACGGATATCGAATGGCGTTTCGGTGGAGAGTACGATCTCTATGCGAACGCTGTGCGACGATTTTTCACACAAATGAAGGATTGTCGAGTTACTTGTCATGTCTTATTCGATGGCTGTTATGCGGCCGACGGTTCCAAGTTCAAGACAACGATGTCACGCGCTCGAGAACGAATGGATTCTCTCCGACGACTCAACAAAGGAATTCTGTCTGGCCGATTATTGCCCCCATTGTCATTACAGGTAAGGGGATTAAAATTATCTCACACTTTGATTTGACCATCAATTGTAAGTGCTAGAATAGTTCATAACGACAATCACTTATTGGTATACACACAAACCCTGAGGTATTTGGTGAGTGAAATAACAAGTACAGTGACGCGTTACAAGCATCAGCTAAACACAATCAGTAGTCAAGGAAGATACAGTGCGCGAAGAGGTTACTGAGCATTCGCAAGCTTCTTCTCGGCCACAAAGGAGTGCGAGGCGAGATAGCATAGTAACAGCAAGTAGCAGTCAGTCTTGATACAATGATACATGCTTGGTAGAGGTCAGAGAGAGCGAGAGTGCATCCAAACGAAACCAATAACAAAAGTTCATCACTAAAGCTTGGTCGCAAGTAAGCGGCGGTTTCTGAACATGGATGAGGAACGCAGAAGGCAGTTGGTCAATTAGGAGAGAGATTTTCGCGTGACAGTATATGCAATACAATAAGTAATAATATTAACATTGATTCTTTGGTTCACAAGTATTTGCATACATTCGGTGAACGCAATTACATAACATAAGAGGCACAAGATTTGCGATGTTGATTCGGAACTGCACATTGATAAGGCCTGCTATCCGTCGTCCATGTATCGTTAAAAGCGAGTTCATTAATCGGTCGCGGGATACTGGCGATTTTTATAGTGCGGTCACAAGTTCAGAAGGAACAAAGAAAGCTGCCTCAGATAACACACTATAATGAATCATGTAGCGTTGAAGAGAGTGGAATGATCACTTATGATGAATGCTGTGGCGGCGAAGAAAGTGTTTAGAGCAAGGTATGAACACTTAATATGCTGAACATTGGAAGCAGAAGAATATTGTAAATAGATTAGCAGTAGTTCATTAAAGCAAGTCAAACGGCAAAGCAAGAAGCATGCATGGTGCCGACAGGAGGTGTGCAACATACGTCCGCACGCCAGTCTGTAAGGCAGTGGTGGGCAACCAAGTTAGGATAACGGGCCACCAATTTTGAAAGACAGCAGTATAGGCTTAATATTCTTTTATTCCGCACCTTTAAGTGCACATATGGGCTGCTGTACCGTACGTGCATAAATAGTGGTCGTATTACAGAACAAAATTTTACATGTCAATGTATACAGCAGCATTGAACGCAACTAATTTGTTTAATATTAAGGAATCATCATTTACTTTCTACAATTCATGTGAAAATTGAAGAGCGAATAGGCCTATAACAAATCATGGAAGCTTTTCTTTTGTGTAGTTAAACGGCAATTCGACTTTTTTTGGTGATTTTACCGACATTACCTTATTTCATCGAAAAACAACAGTCTAAGTGCAATGCAACTATCCGCCTGAAAGTCGCATAAGATAAAACCGATTTTTGCTACATTTATTGATTATGCTACATGTACACCTCATTTAGTTGTTAATTGATGGTTTTGTAAATTCTAAGGAGGATCCTCATCCTTAGATGCACCTCCCAAAGGTCGAAGTGGGAGTGAGTCATTTTCACATCATCGATTCAAATAATATCCGCGGGCCACTTTAGATATGAGAAGCGGTGGCGGGCCACCCAATATGTCCCGGCGGGCACGCGTTGCCCACCATTGTAAGGCGACTAATACAACAACATCTCTAGGTGATAGGATGGCTCATTTGGTTAAGGGCCATGCTCCGGAGCGGAAGTGCAGAAGATCCAGGGTTCGTGGGGGTCTGTCCTCCTCAGGCGGCACCACCGCTCTCACTAAAGGTTACTAACCCTAACCTGGTGAGAGTTGCTAGTGTTTGAAGGCTGCGCCACACTACCTCACTAGGATGGGTTTGTGCTTTGAGTGGGGAAGGGATGAGTAAAAAATCTTGTTGAAACAGCCTTTAACCCTTTCCACAGGGAGGGGCCACCAGTCGCATTTTTAATGTGATCTCCTGTATCGACCGACATATACAGGGTGAGTTTTAATTGGAGCAAGATTTAAAATAGTTTTTATTTCAACTTAGTCGACATGAAAAGTGATGCACTTTTTGGACTTTCGGTCTCAGCGTCGAACCTCTCACCAAAAATTATCGCGTCCGACCCATTGGAAGATCATACTTTCGACCTATTTTGATAAGTACTTCTTTGAATGTTTAGATAATGTCAATTTTGTGTCGGAAATTCATATGTTAAGTTAATGGCACGTACTAATTTTTATAAGAAAGTGACGCCACTTTTAAGGTGTCATTTCTGTACATTTTGCTGTCATTTGAATTCTTCGGGTATCTGCTAGTTGTCGTTCTTTTTTATTATCACTTTTGAAGTCCTTCAGAATTCTAGAAAGGTTGCTTTTCGAGCAGAATCTTCCACATTTCCTGTACGTATATTTTAGCCATTATTTTCACAAATCAATCTCTTTCTGTGCTCCTAAGTAATTTCCTAGTGCATTCAATTTGGCATCATCAATAGTAATGAGGTAATCAGTGAGGTTATCTTAAGTCACAATGCGGGAAAATTTCAAGAATTGGTCAAAATTTGTGATTTTAAATTTTGCACGGAGATAGAGAAAATGATAATGATGATCGAGTTCATACTCCTGTTATGTTGTACCTAGAGTTTCATGTGATTTCAAAGCTCGGTGTGGATAATTCATAATTAACTGCTTGAGGAGGTTTTTCCGTAAGTGAAGAGTAACCTATATTTTGATAAAAGGAAATGAAATTAATCTTTCTTTCGACGCACTAAATGTGTGTGCCAAAATTATAACAGTAATTACGCACTAAGTTATGTACGTCGAAAGAAAAATTAATTTCATTTCCTTTTATCAAAATGTTATCTGAATCTTTCTTTACAAGTTCGCTTAATATTACTAGAAATTGAAGAGTTACCTCTTTACCAACATGTTGAATTGATAGCGTACTGAACTTTTCCCTCTTAGTTTGAGTTAATCTCAGGAAATACACAGTGTACGCACAGTTTTACACACTCTCAAACTACTGAAACTCATTAAAAAGTTTTCTTAGCAGTCATGACTGTATGGGCGGGTAATGAACGCTGATTTCCGCCTATAGAAACAGTTGACAAAAGGATGCTATTACCGAGAGAAACAGAACAGTTATTTACGCAACTAGTGTATGATTGCTTCTTCATATCATTCCACGTAAATGCCCGAACCCGTAGGGTGAGGTAGGAACCCGTAGATGGAACTCTTATTAGTTCGAATGCTGTGATGAAGCAATCTCATGCACGAGTTGCTTAGAGAATTCTATTTTGCGACGTGCTATGATGATCAGGGACAGATTGTGACTGAAATATCTCAAGAGTTTTTGAAAAGAAATTTAGCTTAATCAATCATATAAATAGTCTCAGATCTGATCTTCACTAAAACAGGACAAGAAGAGTCATAATTGGCGTAGAGCTTGTAAAGATTATTCTCCTTCCTATGCATTGGAGTAAATATTGTCTCCTGTGCGGGCAATAAGCTGCTTTGCAGATCAAATAAAGTGATAGGATATCTACATTACACGCACGGAGACAAATAAAGTGCAATTATAATTTTGTATTACAGCTCTAACCAAAATACCCAACCGCGGATTCTTCAGATATTTCCTTTTGACAGTTAGTTCATAAAAGTTCTGTTGTTTTTATTAACAATTATTTGTTAGTGGACAACATTTTTCGATGCTCAGCTTGAGCATTTCAACAAGAACGCTAAAAATTGAAAGTCTGTCATATCAAGGTGTATGCATACGTTGTGATAATTTATTAAACGAATATTCAATAGATTATTTTATACTTAGTATAAATTTAACCGCATCAATACTTGAATTGCCTAGTAGTAGATGGGCGATTGGTCATAATGGCAAAAAATACTTTCAAACTAAAGCCAATCATTTGAACGTCAGTTAAAATCTTCGTAAAGAATGTTCTTAAAATTCGGCATTTTAATTTGTCAAGTATACGTAGCTTCGCCAGTCGGTTCGTTGACGGTTTCGCGAAAATACCTCTGGATTACTTGTATATTCTTGGACTCCTAGGGTTCCGCGAATTTTCACGTATCTACTATTTAATATCATTAAGTAGTATGCTAATTTTTCCTAATAAGTATGCAGATAAAAAACAGATGATGTACTGTGAGCTTGACTATGAGAAGACCATGGAGAAAACACCCACTGTTCCAGTTCATCAAGCTTTGTATTACCTGGAAGTGGAAAATATTCGCTCCATCTGAGAAAACTGAAATACATTTCAATACAGTCTATCTCCGAAAGGTCCCTATCCAAGATCTAAATGTACAAATCGATGGACTGCACAGCAGGCACGGGTCATTCGCCTGGAGTAGGGATGTAAATGGCTAAAATCTCATACCGGGTAACCGATCAGATCATTTGTCTGTATAAACCCTGCATAGAATGGTATGGCTTGACACCATTTAGGATTCGCTGTTATTCCTTGAGCAAAAGTCACAAGGTTGGTAATGGTGCAAGTTTTTTTGGTCATTTTTTCTATTATGGCATCATGAAGTTGCGACAATCCCTCGAATAAAAAGTTTTTTTCAAAACCTGCAAGACACCCAAATTTTTACTACCTTGCTCATGCAAGTATGTGGCAAACTGCAACTATTCATTATGTTTGCGCTCGTCCACGATTTCCATTGGAGGTATCAGAATTGTAATTTTCATTTCCAAATAAATGCTGATTCATTCATTTATTCATAAAATTGTGAATCACTGCCACATGAAAAGGAGTCGTGAAACGTAGCATGTAGCACGCTCTAAAACAAATAAGAATAATTATCTAGACGACCTTCTAAATATAGTAATACCAGGATTAACATGCTCAAATCATGTACTTTTTTTGAAGATGTTTTGTTAGCTGCCTTAACGTCGAGAGAGTTTAATTTTCACGTAGAAATCGAATTCGAAACTTGCCGAAACACGGGCTTTGGCATTGATTACTGACCGGTATACTAGATCATTGGGAAGAATGATTTAATGGGTTGAATTAAATGTAATCAAATTGAGTCGGGTGAAATCTGTTTCAATGCCACAATAAAACGTCGTAAATTTGGGAGATTAAATTGGTTGAGGCTAACCTCCGGTAGATCATAAAGAAAAATAATAATACTATAGGCCTAACTAAAAACTGAAAAAAAATATAACTTATTACTGCGTTTTAAACAAAATTATAAATCTAACAACTTACTTAGAGAGAGACTTTCTCTTTTTTATTTATCAGAGAAAACGCTGGCAAATGTCATTTTTGCCGAAACATACAGTATGTTAATGCTTCCCATTGGATCAACATTTAGTTCATTGACCCGGTCTGACAAGGAGAGAAGCCGAGTAGAACGCAGCAGCTTTAGGGTACAGTGCACATCAATCTGTGAAAGTCTGATGTTCGGCCTCTTTTCCCTGTAGAAACTCGTGCTTGAGGCCGACTACCGTTCTCAGTTCGCGTTACCCATGTCAATTTGATAGTACCATGTGCGGTAGAACTCCCGCCTTCTAGATATATGATCGACATTCGACAGAATGGCTGCAGGAGTTAGGATTAAGATGTCATGTCAAGCAATATGATCAAATACCAATATTATATCTCATTCTTTGGTTTATTTGCGACTTAGTGGTAGTGCATTTGGCTCAGTGCATTGGGAGCCTCTGTCGAACCAGCAGCTGTTTTCCACCACAGCTTGTCTCCTATCTTTACAAATCCACTATCCGTCCTTTGATGGAGTATTGTTGCCATCTGTGGGCCGATGACGTGTGTCAGGAATTCATGAGTGAAGTATTTGCCGACGGCTGGCAACCCCTCAGACGGAATGAAGTGTGGTGCAATCGACTGATGAATAAGTCAATATTTCAGGAATTGGGGTATAAATCTTGAATGAACCCGGGCCGGTCTAGACCAGAAGTTTTGGCTCGATTACATTCCAGATGACCCCTGGCTATCAAGCAAAGAACCATCGACATGTTATGGTATAAGTCCATAGTCCTTCAATTAGTCCTTCCTTACTGCCTATCGATTAATTTAAATGGACTCCTTTGTCTTCAATTCATAAGCTGGGCTCAATTTGAAGCATTTTCAACAAAAATAAATTAATCATGAAGTTTATATATTCCATTCCCTTGAATTGTTAGGAGTTATAGACGAAAGGGAGGTCAGATGTTGTCATGATTACAAAATCAAAACAAAAGTGTTGGAGCAGGATAATAAGTGAGAGGCTAAATAGCAAAATGTGTCCTTTATTGTACAATCATACATGAGAATATGAATAATTATTTCAGATGCGTAAAATAGACAGACATTAGTGAAGTAAGTCTCAGACAAAGTTAATTCATGTAAAATAACGACATATAACAACTTCCTTTGACTCAAAGAAATTTCCTTTCCGATGTAGACGATAGTAACAAGATTGACGGTAAATTGTGCGCTGGTCAATGTGATTTGCCAATGACCATCAGACCAGACAATCAATGCATTTTTGATCAAGTGCAGTGATATCTATCCACAATGCTGCTGATTGACAGGGTGGTTAGAAAGTCGATCATTATTTTTTAAACCTTCAAATTTAGAAAAGACCATGTATGCTGGGGATAAAATCTCGATCGAAATATTCCATAAATCGTGCCTTTATTTCCACAAGCCACATGTTCGTGAAAGCTATGCAACCAAATAACGTTAAAAACATTCATCCATATTTCCAAAGTATTTTAAAACCATGCTTCAACAACATGTGCCATGCATGCCTACAGTGAAGCGTCGTGTGTATTATTTTTACCCATTTTGTACAATACAAATTTGCCGCTTTGTAAAGATAGATATTTATTTGACATTACAAACATTTACTAATGTAATGGATGGACATTCTAATTTGTTGTCATTGTCAGTATTTTGTGTCAGTTGGAAGCAGAGAAATTTCGCTCAGTCTTCACATTCCTGGTTTTTGCGATTATTAGTAGAATCTTCTTTGGTCATTTTTCATAAGATGTCCTGCACATTTGTATTTCTGTTAAGTTCTGAAAAGTTACATATTTCATCAATGATAATCAAACGGGATTGACAGTCGACTATTTCTAAAATACGTAAGTGCATCTAAGTTCGGGATTATGCACTTCATTTATCAATCTCATTTATTGTTTCAATAGCATTAAATATTGAGTCGTCTCCTCAGCTGAAAAATGGGAAAAGATTTGAATAGCTGCCATTTCATCCAATATCAGGAATCATCAGGCCTTTTCATATCTCTCAACATCGACATAACCAACTTTATCCGGGCATGGCAGCAACATTAAATAGGGAGCTGTGTCGATGTTGACAGATGTAGACTAGGCTTGCTGATGATTCCTGATATTAAATCAGATGGCAGCTAAGTAGGTCTGTTCCCATTTTCAACTGAGGATGCGACTCTATTTAATTATTCTATTTACATTTATTTTATATTTGCAAAAAAGCAGCATTGATTAATGCAGGCACACTAAGTTAAGCGATTTCCCAGTAGTGTGTTTAAGGTGATATTTAGTGAATGCCTGTCGAAATTTCAGCAACTTGCAGATTGCAAATCTCAGTTTTTTTACGTTTTTCAAAAAACATATTCTTAAATTTACGATTGCATTCTTCTCATTTACTAATAACTCGCTTTGAGCGTTTGAAAGCTTTACAATTGATGAATACAGATCATGAACATGTTCTACTCATTGTCATTGAAACACTTTGTTAGAAGAACCATTTTGGTTTTCAGGTGTTGTTGTCGGTGCTGGACGAACTGGGTGTAGAGCATTTGACTTGTGCGGACGAAGCGGATCTGAATATTGCGGCAATGGCCACTGATTTGTCTTGTCCTGTTCTCAGTAACGACAGTGACTTCTTCGTCTTCGACCTAGCTGGTGGAGTGATCAACCTGGATTCCTTGTCAATGTCCCCTTCTAATTATGACTGTGAATGCTGTGATGACTCCGCTATGGCATTCGACTGCTCGCTCTTCCTGGTTTCTCGCCTCTCCCGCTGGGGCATGGAAATTCCTTTCCTACCTCTCCTGGCCGTTCTATTAGGCAATGACTTCGTACCGCGTGCCGACTTGGACATCATATTTTCCAGGATGAAGCTCCCCAAACCGTCACGACGTGCTGGAAAGCGTCATAGTCGCACTGATTCGCTGCTGCAATGGTTGAAGAGATTTGACACTCCAAGCAGCGCATTACATCTGCTGTTAGCGCACATTGATGAGCAGAGACGTGAAGGTATTCGAAGTAGATTTGAAAAGTGTTTGTCTCAGTATCAACCGGAATCAGCCTGGATTCGATCTCGACAGCCGCTGCCATGCCTACAGGGCTCGGCTGATGCCTGGGAGGCATTTATGAGGCACCGTGTCACTCCTGGACTGGTCAATGCGGCTGCATGCAACTTTGTGTTTCTTCTGCCCGGTCCAGAACGTCTTACAATGCCTTCAGCTCACTCAGCTACCAGCTCAGTGCGGACCGAATTCTATACGTTTCTGCAACTGTCCGATGACATACACGAATATGGACGTCGTGATGGCAATATCTGCAAGACAAAGCTGTCTTATAAAGATCTTGAAGTGCCAAGAAAGTACGAAGACCTTATCGATGCGATAGAAACAATGTTGGAACGTTTTGAACTAAGAGGGCAAATTGGAGAGATTCTGCAGCCAATCGTTACCGTGATGGTCTTCTGGGCTACCAGGTAATAACCCTGTTTGATGCTTAGTATTCACTCATGACTTTTTCTCAGCGTTTTTAATACTTGTTGATTTTTTATTTCTACATTGAACATTATCTCATGAATGTGAGTATAAATAGAGATGAAGTATCAGTGTTGTGACCGGCAAGAAGCTGTTTACAGCGATGCTGTCGCCAGTCCAGCCTGCTGGTTGCAGTACGGTCGCTCGCATAATTTGATGAATTGGAATTGGTGCGACATCATATTTTGAACAATAATAAGTACATAAAACGTTGTTTCACTGAGAGCAATTCAGAAGGCACGAGTTATAAAAATCCGTATTACACGCGCGACAAGTGGTTGGTTTGGCACGTGTACAATAGCACACCCGAAAACGTTGCAAAAGGAGTTACTATAGAATTACATAAGCTGAGATTACAAAGATAAATTCATTTGCGTGTGGGAACGGAACTCTAAAGGAGTGGAAGCGAAAGCTGCTGAAGTGAAATGGTCGCTCATGAACGCAGGTCGAGGCTTTGTCAGTACCGTGTTGAGGTACTTTTCTTATGCGAGATTGAAAAGTCAGCTGGCATGCGCGCATGTTTGCGTTGTGTGAGAAATGCATTTGTTACCATTTCAGTCAGTTTTGATGGCAGTCGCAAGTCTTGACCTGTTCAAATAACAATCAATTGATCCTGGCATCGAATGGGAATGTTCAATGAATGAGTCATAAGTCCACTGTCTTAATAAACTCTTGCATTGATCGGTGCTGCTGTTGTGCATTGTTGACGGGAATTTAGAAATTTTCATCTATTGTCGTCGAGTGTTCAAATTCTTTAATGGATATAAAAAAGTCTGATGAAGCAGAAAAGGTGTCTTTATCCAGTTTTCCATGTTACAATAATCTACGGAAGAGATGGCTGATGACTTTGCGGTGTGCTGATCTCAAAAGTGTTGATGAGACATGATAAAAGACAGCCATAAGCACTTTTTAGCATATTACTTTGAAAGCAAGAATTGGAAGAAATTAAAACCTGGTGCATCCTCGAGTTCATCCAAACGTCCCGCGGTTGAGCACGGCTGTGATCACCTCTCGACTAACTGCAGTATCTTCAGACGATAGACTTGATAAAGAAAATGAGCTGATACGTAAATCAAACGAGGAACTTGAGTGGTGCTTTAAAAACATTTGACGAAATGCTACTAGAAATTTCAGATGGCAATTTTACTATGTACGCCTACCAAGTGGCTATCAGATGGTCGAAAGTGAGAACAATTTCATTTTCCTATTCATCACTGATAGCGTCAGTAGCTATGTCAAACGACTTTAAATTCTGTCTTTTATCGACAGGAATCCATTACCGAAAAGACAATTCAATAATTTATAACAGGTAGCAAGCCAAGTTAGCAGTTCAATAGAAACATTAAACATTTCATCATTCCTGTAGTAAATGTGTGAATCAATCGCATAAGGAAGCGGCTGTCTGCAGTGATAACATCATCGAATTATCGACTAACATGCTTGAATCAGTGCTGCGCTGCAACGATCTTTCCGGTCTGTTTGTGAGTCTTCTGTTTCCTTTTTTGTCAGCTACGCCTCATGCTTCTTAGTCCTCATCAGTTGAAGTACAACTGTGATACAATAGTAATATTTTCAGGCTTTCCGTTGGGATGAATTTTCAGTCCAATCCCAACCCAATCCCAATGAGAACTTCCATTGGTATCCCAACAGGAATCCCAATAGCCTGCTTTAGAGCTAAAACGTACGCAAGTTGACCACAGGCTGCATCGGGGCTTACCGCTTAGGCCTACCATATGTGTTACTTTCTGAATTAACGGAAGCCACGGATGTAGGCCTAGGACTATACTGACCTTAATAGTAATAGGGGCTTTAATTGATTCTACACAATTATGTATAATAGGCATGCTGTATGTCCAAATTTTGCACCGAGACTGCCTTCTCCTAAGAGCTTATAGGGGTCTACATGTATAACTGACATGTATGTACGAAGCTACACACACACACTTAGTATTAATTGAGCTTATATCGGATAATGCGGTGTTATAAACAACTCGCCACACGGGCTCTTTTTGAAGCCATTGTTCCTGCGCAGTGTGACACTGTTACAGCGTCATACTATTACCCGTTTCAATCAGTGCCTCATACGCACGCGCAAAGGACGAGTCGAGACACAAGAAGGCCTCCGAATTAAGCCACTTTTTTTAGCAACAATGAAAGTCAATGCCATAGAGTTGGGTTAAACCTGACTGTCATTTTGTGTGAATCGCACTAAGAGCTCTCATTGCTCGAATTCGAGAGAGAGAGAGCAAGGTCAGACTGAAGACACAGCAAGGTGAGCTGCTCAGTATAACCCGAAAACATCTTTGACGCACTGAAAATCTTAACGATTACATATATATTTTGTTGGGAGAGTGCTTATTGGAATTTATTTGGATTGGTGTTGATTTTTGGTAGCCCAATCCCAAACCAATTCCAATAGTTATTGGGATCCCAGTCCCAACGGCAAGCCTGAATATTTTACAATTTTGAATGTATAGTTATTATGGTGGAGTGGTTATTGTATGCTGCCATCAATAAGAGGACTGCAACAGCTTTCTTCTTGATTAAGTGTGCAGCCATCAGATGTTGATGTACACGGTATCTTACCTTCGATCACGCTTGTCAAGCTTTAATGATAAAGACAAAATTGACATCATGATATTTGACGAGATATGCACTTCAAAAGAAAATTAGAGTGGTGACTTTGTCGGCCTTTCCAACGAAGTAGTGTCGCGAAAATTTTGCTGCTAGAAAATGTATTGACTTAGGTAAGTTTTTTAATTAACGATGCAAGTGTTGACCTTGATTCATCTGATTCTGACAGTGGAACAACTGAAATTGCCCTACTTGAGCTTGCTTTCAGGGGTTACCTTATTCTCCCTTCTGCTATAAATTTTAGCATCTGTGTAATAGTGTGTAATTTCTTATATCAAATTTTGTCGGATCAACAGCTGATATCCAACCTTGCGCAAAAGAATAAGCATCAAGAATTGTTCATGAAACCCATTACGTCCTATCCGATTTTGTCCGTTATTTGCTAATTCATGATGCGCTAGAGTAAATCATCAATGCTTTCAGACTTTGGCAAGAAAAATGTTTTGTTTACACATAACAATTTGAAGCGACTGAATCCTTCTGCAAATGAGAAGAGTTTAACAACTGAAGTAAAACATTGAAGTGATAAAATGATGGAACAAATTGTGTGTTGATGATATGATTGCGCTATAATAGCAACGATTTGATTTGATGGCTCCTTGCAAATCCAATATGAAAAATATATACTAGGTACTCATATTCACAGGCCTGTGAGAACTAGTACTGGCACCTTTCACTTCCGCTACTCTAGAATTCCATGGGTTAGTCTAAGTCTAGAGTGGACATAACCCTATCCACGCCATAATATGCAATGGCAGCAAGCGATAGATACTCGTTTCTCTTTGGCTATAAGTGATTGGCCAAGCACGGGCAATGTGGAATTAGCTCATATCAGCGAGCACACGAACCTCATTGTCGACCTCAGATTGGGGGCAGGCCTGTCAAATGAAAAGTACGCATCTAAGACTCAATTTTTCTCCGTGATAAATTCATCAAATGGAAATACTGTTCACGCCGTTCGTCTCTTCATGATGTAAATTTACGAACTGTGTACGTTTAATGTGGCATCAATCCTCCTGTTTAGCAGAATTTAGGCTTGAATTTGTACTGCGTTCAATGGAAAATTGATCTTCTTGCCCCGCGAGACTAGTTCTGGCCGTGGCCATCAGTGTTGAGGAAAGTCATCTTCAGACCCACACACACAGCAATTTATTTCTGTGCTGCGAACACACAAACCTCAACGGTCAGACTCGATTTTCCTCCGATGTAATTTTGTCAAATGGAAATGTTTGGATGGATTTTAAGGGAATAATAAATTGGAAATACCGTATTTCATCTAATAAACGACTCGTTGTTTGCAATCTCCTGCTTTTATGTGCGGCGTTTATTAAAATGCACGATTTTCCACATGACATCTTTCCAAATTGAATAACAATAGTAATCGTAGGTGAACAATTCCATGCGTATTAACGTTGCATCGCACGCATTTGCTACATTTCAATAACATATTTGTAGTAGATGTTATCAGGTTGGTATCGATGTACCGGTTAAAATGGCTAGCAGATTCCCTGAAATTAATGCTTGCATGCTGTATTTGCTTTGCCATTCTTTATTTGTGACGCAATGCTTAATTAGGGTCAAACGTAATAACGTTACACGAATTGACATGAAAGTCGAGCAGTGGTTACTTATATGAAAAAGTCTGCGAATTGAAAGATTTGATCAATGCCATTATTCCATGAAATCAAAGTTGAAAATCATATCATCATCACAGAAGTTGTTGGAATCGAATTCGTGCATTTTTCTAGTAGCTATCTTAACAAAGGAAACGTAATAACGTTACATTCTATGCAGCATTTATGAAGCGAGTGAAAATCGATTTCACAGTTGTTCCATCATAAGTAAGCTTATGAATCGATAATAAGTAAGAGATTTGGGTAAATAATCTCATAATAAAATTCACGTAAAAAATAATGTGAATTTCAAAAAATGGAATTTTTAAGAAATTTTAAAAAAATTTCTTCAAACGTTTAATTCGACATCAGATTCGGACTTTTTGGGAAATTTTGATGTGAAAAAGTGTGTTTGCAATCAGTCTCCGACAAATTAATTTTTTGACCTAAATGTTGGCAGTCGCGTGTAATTGCCCAGGTATATAACCTTTTCGTAAAATTATCAATGAGAGCTGAAAACTCATGGAGGAGGTTTCTTGCTGCACTACCGATTTATTCTTTGTCGTCGACAAGGCTTGGTGGAGCTATCTACCGTGATAGTTCCACATAGGACTTATTTCTTGGAATTACCGATACCTGCATTTGCGGTTGTCCTCCCGGTCACTTGAAGGCAGGGCTCACACTCACACAAAACGTGGGCGTGATGAGTTATGACATTACTCGGTGCTCTATAGTAGGGTGCAAGAGCCCCTCTCCTGCCTGACAGCCAGTATTAGGTAGCAACTTGCAGTCTAGCCTATTTTTTAGAAAAGGTTGAGTGTGATGCTTTTATTATGTAACTTATTCTATCATAATATTGACTGCACCACCAGGCAAAAATACATCAAAGTAATGCATTCCAGTGTCTTTTGATAACTAAGTCTTTTTCAGCCCAGTATATGTTAAATGTAGGATTCTAATTACAGTAGCTACATCAGACCTGCCAACTGTCCCGGATTTACCGGGACAGTCCGGGATGTCCCGGAAAAGTTAAAATCCTGTCCCGGATTTTGAATTTATCAACCTAAGATGAATTCTAGATCGTTTAAGAACGCATATTTCAAAAATTTGCGCTGCCTAAGATAATGAAACATGCATGATGAAGTTTGTGGATTTCTTAGTGGCATTGTCTTTTGGCACTCATCCATATCATGACCTGGCTTGTGTCATGCTGGGAATTCTTTCCATTTTCCATAGTAATGCTGATTCAAAACAAATTTTCAGTATGGTCAGAAAAGTTCGGACTGAATCCCGAGCTTCAATGTCCGTACCTACCCTCGAAGCGCTTCTGATAAATAAGATGGGATTCGGTGTACAATTAACTGATTCTGTTCTGACGAAGTGCAAAAAGGCAACAATGGACTTTTTGAGGAAGTGATCACCGGAGACTTTTAGACTCTTAGACTCTCTTAGCCTCTTAGACTTTTTGTCCTCAGATTAAATGTAATATTTTGTTAAATATGTAAATGCTTTGATTTGTCCAGATAGATGTATCTCAATAGTTTTGTTATCTTTTATTAAAGTAATTTACCACTTATGTTCACCACTTCCATTCTGATTAGAATAAACAAATCGCATTTTGTTTAATTGTTTGCGTTGTTGCGTGTACAGTAATAAAATCTTTTCAGCTTATTTTGTTGCTTTCGTTGTGAAATTTGCAGGACATGATCAAACCAAGTACTTTGAGGAATTTCTCACAGAATTCGAGACATAGCGACACTGGCAGATATGTCATTAAAGTCTCATGTCAGAAAGGCTTTATATTTGAACAGGTTTTGAATTCATTGCACGACATCCTAGATAAAAGCGTCCGTAGCCTTGATCTTAGAGTTTGGTTTCTCGAACCTATGGGTAGGAATCTGAATTTAACCAACGACAGAGATTTAACTGTTAGGATTTCAAGAGTTGCTCTATATCGAAATGTTTATTCATTCGATCATTTGCCATCATAATCGACAAAATTCGCCAAGTCTTGTAGACCTTTAGTTTAACATTTTTTATGGTCCACAGTTGCCTTGCTGTTATGAAATATACGTATTTATCATTTATAAGTGATATTTTTCTACATTTGATTACAAATCATAAATGGAGTTGAAAAGCTGATGAAATGGGATTGCTACTCGACCATTTTGGTAATACCGTAAATACCCGCATATAGGACGCACTTTTTTTCTTCTGAAGTTGACCTGAAAGCCCAGGTGCGTCTTATCCATGGACACATTTATTATAAAATAATGCATTTATCAAAAATCAAAAATTTCCTATAAACATTTCATACTTGCAATATTTGTCAATATTTATCAATATATCAATATTTTTGACTGACAGGATGAGTGAGTCATGAATCACCACACACTGCGATCGTAGCAATTGAATGGAGATGACGTAACTTAATGACACCGTTTCTATAAAAAATAATGGAAATTAAGGATTAAAATTAGGATGCGTCCTATACGCAGGCGCACAGTCTTTCCATCGCTTTTGGGGTCAAATACCACTGCGTCCTATACATGGTATCGTCCTATACGCGGGTAGTTACGGTAATAAAATTTGTCCCGGATTTTCATGTTTCAAGGTTGGCAGGTCTGAGCTACAAAATCAATGAATGCACCAAATATTGCACCGCATTGTGAAGCATTGCTATCTGTCCATTTTGTGACTTGGGATACAATATTTGTTGCACAAAACTGACATCATTATAATCGTATAAAGAAGAAAATAATGGCTGGTTTTGATGCAAGCTTGAGTCTGTGCGACCCTTCGTTCAAAACTAAATCCTTCATAAATGCAGCCGACCCTGAGGCAGTGCTCGGAGGCATTTTTTCCTTCATGAACTGAAGAACCGGCTGTGAGGAGCAGTGTTTCGATTCGCGCGTGTTTACACGCGCGCGCGTTTTTTTGACAATTTGCGCGTGTAAGCGTGTTTTTTTCCATTTTTATCCATTTTGCGCGTTTTTTAAGTTTTCGACTTCTATATTTAATTTTTGATAATAGAAAACTTTGGTTCTAAAATATCAAAATCATGATATCAAAATTTCAAATTACATGCAGTTTCTAGATAAGCCACATGTATAGCCTATCAAAGATCATTTAGGTTCATTAACATCCCACTCAATGGATAGTCTATAGGCCCACTGCTCGTATGCATCTACCACTTAAGGCACGTGTGTATTTGACTTGTCCTGAAAAATACCAAAGCTCTTATTATCTGATCTGCAAATTTAAGCTTTGTAAAAATTCGTTTTATCAAATATTAGCGATCATAGTTGCCATTTTGGCTTGTTTGTAAGGAAATACATGTGCGCGTGTTTTTCGACCTTGCGCGTTTTTTTTACCCTACGCCAAGAATCGCAACACTGGTGAGGAGTGCTCGGCCCCTTTATATCATCTTATCAGTAAGGCGTTCGAGTCATCGATGTGGAAATTCTCATCACTAATCCAGAAGATGAGATGAGGGGATGTGGAATTATAATATTGACTTTCATTGAAAACATATTTGATTGATAATAATTACTGGCTGAAGATATTTCGGACTTCATGCGCGTTTCAGTACTCTTTCCATGGGCTGATTATCATATTCTGCACAACATTTCAAGTTCAATCATTGATAAACATTAGTGCATCCGAGTACATGAGGCTTTCCTTCCATTTGACCTGACATGGCTGAATTTTCGGAACCTTATGTACTTTTGATTCTCTAGCGCGTTGTTGTCTATATTTAGAACTTCGTAGCAATGATACATGTTTCTGCATCTTCAGGTATCACACTTGACTTATGCATGCTGTATATGCGTTCATGAATGTGCATGTTCACGTAATTCACTGATAACTAATGTATGCATCTGCGAACTTCCATCTGTCTATGTATCGTAGAGAAAGTCCTTCGGATTTGCCATCCGTTAATATAAACTAAAATGTGCTGATTTGCAATAGCTGTCGGACCATGTTTAGATCTATGAAATCTTTATTCCTGAATCCTGTGCGTTGACCCCACGTGAATTTTGAACTGTATTGGTCTAATGGACTTTATATGAATTTTGACACAGTATTCAAATTGTTATATTAAATTGAATAATGAGAATAGAAGTTTTTCGACGATGACTTTATTGTAAAAATTCATAAATAAAAATTTGACCGATATTTCAGACAGCACCGCTGTCCATGGTCAGGGCCTTCATGCATAAAGTGACATACCGACAATCGCGAGCACAGTGAACAGAATTCTAGTCATGAAAAATGACACACAACACAGCAAAGCGGATGATGAAGATCACAGGCCTATTTCACACTACGTAGAAAAAGAACTATCAAAAGAAAAAGAACTATCATGAACGTCTATTTTTGGAGGCATGGCATGCGAAAAGAAATTTGTGTCTCAACCGATGTGACCTCCCTATTTCGCCTTTATATGATGAATTGTAATTGTCATTCCTTCTCTTTTTTATTTTTTTCTTTTACGTGTATACCATGTATTGCCTACAGTATAATTATTAATTATTGTTACTGTACCAATTAGATTTTTTCCTATTCACTGAATACTCTGCCGCGGAGACGTGAAATACCAGGTTGGTGTCTGGCGCGAGTTATCTCACTGTCAGTATTAGTACTGCTAGCTCGCGATTTCTATGTAGTGTGAAATAGGCCTGTGATCTTCATCATCCGCTTTGCTGTGTTGTGTGTCATTTTTCATGACTAGAATTCTGTTCACTGTGCTCGCGATTGTTGGTATGTCACTTTATGCATGAAGGCCCTGACGATGGACAGCGGTGCTGTCTGAAATATCGGTCAAATTTTTTTATTTATGAATTTTTACAATAAAGTCATCGTCGGAAAACTTCTCTTCTCATAATTGCTGAAAGACGACGAACACTACGATGTTTTAAATTGAATAAGTCAAAATTTCACGAATATACTAATCCCTACTACTATATTTTAATTTATTGCTATTGCAACCAAGTGTGTTGAGGCCATGGTTGAACGTTTATTGTTGAGAAGCAATTTTCTATGCAGTGATGCTCGTATTTTGTTTTCAGTAGTTATTTTTAGTTCTTTCAGTTTTTTTACAGTATTTTCACCCCCAGCACAACAACGAGTCATGAACGCAGTTAAGGTATGCCCAATGAAAATGTGAAAGAGTTGTAGAATTAGATTTCTTTAAATGATTGAAATGAAAAACATCGGATATTCTGTGTGGTCATTAAATTGCTTACATCAGGAACCTGTTTGCACGCCTCTTGAAAGCATCCAGATTGTGTCGGTCAGTGCCAACGAAAAAGACTTTTGAGTGACTTACAGTACGTGTGGTTCTGGCGAACATTTTAGTTTTGGGAACGCACGCTTTTACTGCAGAGCTGCTTAAACCGAAACAGTATAAGGAACTATTTGAAGCTGCATCCCATCTGAGGGGAGGTAGGCTGCAACTCGTTAGCTGTTTTTTCACCCATAAGACACGTTTCTCAACCCAATTCAAGGTTCGTCGGATTGCCTCTCGCCATGCTCAACGAACGTACGGTCTAGCCGGACTGTCGGAGGTTGCGGAGATCTTTTTTCACGTTTTGATCTGCTTTATCTTCTCGCCTCCTCGGATTTTCCGGTCTGGGACTTCCTGCGGTATGATCTTCTCAGGCCATGATTTGGGAGCTTTGGTTGGACTTCCAAGAATCCTTAAGGTTCAGTTTCCGACCTCCTATTGAACTACCTCCTATTGTCTGAAGTTGAATTGGCTTCTAATACTCGAGATGCATGGAAACGCTACAGGACCATCTCGCGCATGAAGAATTGTGATGTTTTGCCATCTAATATATCTGTTGACAAGTTGAATGATTATTTCGCTTCAGTATTTCAAGAAAGTGAGTCCTTGTGTTCTGTGAATGATGTTTTCTTACCTGATGAACCACTTGAAGTGACTGATTTTCAGATTGATCTTTATTTAAGGCGTCTGAAGAAGGGCTGTGGAGGCCCTGACGGTATCCCTTTTTGGGTCTTTAAAAACAATTCTTTGTTCATATCGCACGTGATTGCACATATTTTCAACAGTTGTCTAAAAACCGGCATGTTCCCAACTATTTTCAAGTATGCCGATGTTGTTCCTATTCCAAAAGTTGCAAAGCCCTCCTCTCCATCTGAATTTCGTCCAATATCTATGTTACCCGTTTTATCAAAGATCTTAGAGAAAATTGTTGTTTCCCATTGGATTTTGCCTCATGTGTCACCCAAACTTTCTCCAACACAGTTTGCATACGTTCCCGGAACTGGTAAAGGGACGACAGATGCATTGATTTTGATTAATCATATCATTCTAAGCTTTTTAGATAAAAAGTCCGGTGCTGTACGTCTACTCGCAGCTGATTTTTCAAAAGCTTTTGACAGACTTACTTTTAACTCGATTGTCGCCGCTCTTGTTAAATTTTGTCTGCCACGTCAGGCCATTGCTCTACTGTGTAATTTTTTGTGTGATCGCAAGCAGCGTGTTCGCTTTAATGGCAATGTGTCGGATTGGTCACCAATCACGAGTGGTGTTCCACAAGGAAGTGTTTTGGGACCAATTTTGTTTTCTTTAGTGATCGATTCTTATTCACCTGTGTGTGACAACTCGACATGTATTAAGTTTGCTGATGATGTTACAATACTCCATTTTATCCTCTCAGAGTGTGATGATTTTTTGCAGTGTGAATGGACACACCTCGAGACTTGGTCTGAATCAGTTGGCCTCAGCTTGAATCGTGAAAAGAGCTGTGTCATGAACTATGTCACTAAGAGGTCCTTGAATATCGTCAGTGTTCAGACGAATGATGGGGCCTCTTTGTCTACAGTGTCTTCCCTACGCTTGCTTGGTGTTACGGTCTCCTCCGATTTCTCCTGGAACCTGCATATAAATGGCATAGTAAATAAATGTTATAAAAGATTTTTCATCTTGCGAAATTTAAGACGAGCTGGTTGTCCTTCGTCCATTGTACATAAATGCTACGTTGCTTTTGTATTATGCTCCGTTTTATTGTACAGTTTTCCTTGTTTTTGTAACGTACCTCAATATTTGCTTCACAAAATTTTACGCGTAGAACGAAGAGCAGCTAAGTATTTTTCTGATTATGAGTTTTGTACCTTTGAAGATGCCACCAATCGTATTTGTAACAGACTGTTTGACAACATCGTAAAGTCGTGTGACCATCCACTTCGTGTTATGTTTGAAGAAAGATTCCCGACGTCGCGCAATACTTGTGTATTAAGAGCACCTTTTGCGAAGACAAGCAGATATTCGAACTCTTTTATTCGCTATGGACGTTTTTAATTGTTTAATTGTCTTGATTTGTATGCTATGTAATGATTTCACCGCACTTGTGAAACAATAAAGAGCCTATTCTATTCTATTCTATTCTGACTACTTAATTGGTTGCGCTTATAGGTCGTGCCCTCTGGACGCCCTACCTTATTACTTGCAGACAATAACAAACTCAACCACAGCCGGGTGCTAGGAGGTTGTAAATAACATAGCCACCCACTCTCAGCGAGGGTAGTGGTGCCCTGATGGAAGAAATGCCATCAAAGCACATCAAAGCACTTTGTCGGTTACTAGAATACCTCCTTCTGCTTTGATAGGTTGCGCTGTTAAGTTTGACAAAGTTATGCATGGGTTCCATCCAGTCAGAAAGCGTTGGCGGCAGGTAGGGCATTCGGTCGCAAAACTCCATTACGAATTATTGCGTAGCATGTCGATTCAATTATTGTTATCCTATTGTCTGTCCTAAATCATGAGGAGTAACCATATTTTCTCATAATATATCTCTTAGTCAAACTTAAGAGAGCGTTGCACCGCATGGCAGTCGTGTTGGGTTTCCATTGTTCCTGTTTCATTTTGAAGGGTAGATCCTATCTGACATTTTTATTTTCAGTTTTTTAAACTTCAATTTCTTGTTCCTATCAGTCGCACATCTTTTGCATGGCGGTTTGACACATCGTTAGTCTCATTTCATTGATAATTCATACAGTTTACCCGTATGCCTTTACAGAGCATAAACACGCGTAACGGCGGGCATGTTGTGACTAAAAAGCAATTTTGTCAGTCAATATACAGAAAAGACACAGGGATTATTCGACAGTCGATATTGTGCAATAGTTGAAGACTTGACTTTTGTTGAAATGTTTGTTATTAGAAATGAAATACTTGCTATCAGATTGCTATATTTTCATATCCATAGAGTAAACTCACTGTAAAACGGTTTAGTTCAAAAAGAATAAGTTGATTGAATTAGGAATTGCTGTTTAGTACCTGTATTTATAAACTATTGATATTACTCACCGTTAATGTAATTAATTACACTAATTACACAAATATTTCGGGTCAGTACAAATTTGTCTTAATTATTCCAAAATGAACTGAAATGACCTACGTCAAAAAAGCAAGCTTGTTGGTGGGAAATGGGATGGCAGCGTGCACAGATAATGGGAATCGTATTCAAATGGGAAGGTTATGGGAGAAATATTCAACAAACTTTTGTTTACGTTTTTGTTTTCTATTAAACTTTTCCCGTGAAACTTGACTTTTCGCAGCATTTCTGTCCATGCATTGTGTGTCACTGTGCATTCAAAACGTAGCTTTCCTTTCAATATTTAGAAAACATAGTTAAAATTTTAGGATATTATTCGTGGGATGCAAATATAAGGTTGAAAGCATTTGCATTCTTAAAATAGTTGAGTCATATTAGATGTTTGTGCATTGACATAGATGAGATCTAATTACTCCAGACCGCTAATCAAACTGTTTGATGCTGCGAATATACAAATAGCCTTCATTAATATATGTACACTGTACATTTTGGAGAGGGATTTAACACAGGCACGAAAGTATTTTTAATTCAATGGTAGGAGAATTATACCTCTTTGAATTGCACTAACGAAGTAAGAGCAATGAAAAATAATAGCGGATTAGCAATAGTGGAATTGCAAATTGCAGTCAAACAAGTAACAGCACCCACCTAGCTCTACATAGCAACAGGCCTGATAGACCATAAAAAGGGAGAAACGCATAGAAAGCATGAAAGAGGAATCATCATAATAAAAAAGACGACATACTCGTATGTTTGAAAACTCAGTACGAAAAGACTAAAAAGGGTTGGAGTAATGTTCGCTTTATGGGATAATAATTCTAGTATTTTTCACTGAGGACTGCACAGAAAATTCTGTGCCCCCAGCAGGTCTGTAGTATGAAACATCAAACAAACTTCGGCATTATAGTTGTCCATCTCTGGTAAATTTATGCAGCTCCGTTGTGGTCTCAACAGACTTTATATGCTCTGATTCTACTCAATGCTCGACCGTATTGTGATGCTTCGAGAGTACGTTTCATGCTAGTGCATTTGTGGATCAGTCTGCAGGAATTGGTAATGAAGGAGGGAGATAAATTGTTCTTTCGCCATCATGTCTCCATGTACTGCATCTGCTCTGTATTTACATATAATGTGATGACAGCTTCTCAGCGAACCTTTCTCTGTCTGGTGTTACTTTTCTTCCCGGATCATCTTTACTTGTTATTAATCTGTCATCGGTGGGATTATTATTCATTCTCACTAATGGTTTGAATGACGCTTGCTATATCCCCTGAGACAAGGCGTGTCTAGAGAAATGGATATGAGAAATCTGATATTTCTCGATTGAACTGATTTCAGGCCAATTTCTCAATGAAGAATAGAACAGATCTATGATTTCAGCAATTCATCCGTTAAGTAAATCCGTCTCTGCGAGTCAGCTGATTTTCTGACCATGTGTCGCTGATCTTTGTGATAGTCTGAGATCGATGACTACTTTTAACATAAATTTTACGTTCGTAGCAACGGGCTTAAAGTTCTCTCTGTTTCACACTGGGGAAGCTTCTCAGCGGTTGATGCTACCAACCACTTTTAATCAAAAACTAGACAATTTGCTGAGTCGGAGGACTTTCATACCATCACCGGTGGACATCATCATGCAAATGCGGCACACCTGTGAGTAAGATCAGTGGAGTCCAGGTATGCACCAAGAGAAGCGTAGACGGATGATAAGAGCATGAACACCAAAGATATCGGAAACACGAGTAGTAGTATGAGGACATATCAAGAATAATTACAAAAGTAAGTAAAAGTAATTAAGAAAAATGAATCTTCGTAATTGTCCAAGGCTTCCGCTGAATGTCAAACGTTGGGGTGACGCGACGCAAATTTCTTTTATCGATTTTCAAAGAATGCGGCATTGTTTGATGGATGTTTTATTTATAAAATATTTTTGTAATCCATTTTCTCTTGTTTTTATCATTTCTTATTCAGATTTAATTTTATCACAATTATTCATCTTTAAAGGCTTTCGCAATTACTTGCCATTTTAGTGGTTATTCTTGCATAATGTGTGCAAACTTCCGGTACATCTTTTATTGCCTCGATGGTCTCAGTAGCACGGTTTCAGAAGCACCCGAAAGTGCGGAGTGTAACCCAGAGTAGCAACTATCTATTTTGTGCAAATTTTGTGCCCTATCATAAAATACGTTTTCGAGTTCCGCAAAATTTCTTTGCGGAATATACTATTGTATTCAAAATACAAAGATAACTCCAACATGACTGAGTAAAAATGCGTGTCTTATTCATTTGATATTTATTTATGCTGACCGACAGTGGCGTATTCATTGAATTCAATTGATGTTCTAATGCTAATTTGGAGAGGCAGTGCTCAACTTGTTGAACTTTTTGTCAGAACGATTGTGCTGATCTGTTTTAATAGTTTGCAAGAAAATGAAGTTGGGATGTGGAACTTCATTCTATCTATCGACTAGATTGACGTTTGTCGCTAATCAAATTTGTGAGAGTTGATAATCCTCATGACGTCAAACTCATCTCGATGCAATAAAATTACTATCTGTGAATGTTTTTCAATAAATTTATTCGATGCTGACAGTCTGATGAGAATTCTATTATATTGGTTCTACATTGCTTGCTGAAGTCTCGAAATATGTCTACAAACATCTCTGCATGTACATGCTGCTCTGTATATTGCATACATAAAGTATTTTTTTACCGAGTTAAGTTGCAAGTTAATTAGACAACGCAACTTACTGATAGATTTGAGAAGCAATTTTTGAAAGAAATGAGAGCGAGAATTTTCCCCTCTTCGCTCATCGTCAACATGCATGGAGCATTCACAAAATGTAAATTGGTCACTTACGTGTTTGACTGGCATGTATCACTGGTATTGCTGCTTAATTCAGAGTATTCAACAGTGATCAAGGTGGGCAGATCAGTCACAGAAACGTCTGCTACAATAGAGAATAATTTATATTTAGAGTATTCAACAGTAAAACACCAATTTCAGTATAGATCACTCTCGATTTTTTACTAAGTGCAGTACATTCGCATTGTTAGGTTTTAGATAAGCGTCCTTCTATGCTGCAGCTGCTTCCACAGATAATTGAAATATGATTTGGAATTCTAGGTCGTCATCGAGCGTGAGTATATGTTCTTAAGGTTCAATACCATTTCAGAAATATTACAACTGAAACCTTACGATATTTCTTTTACAACCAAATTTACGTCATGACACTCATCAATGTAAAAGTTATGTTACATGAAAAATACGTGAACATTTGGTCTGATAAAACTGAATGTACCATTTCAAAATACCCGGTATGGTTTTTAGCTTTTCGAAAGCGGTCACTCTGGAACCAGTCCATCAAACTACAGGGTGTCCAAAACCTAGCATTGTAAGTAACCTGAAATTATCGTGAACAATTAGTTTTGATTGAAATGAATTAAACAACGTGTTGCAGCAAAGCTGTTCAATTCATAGAGTAATTAGATAGTAATTATAGGTAGGTAATTAGAGTAATTATAATAATAGTAATCATAGATAGTAATTAGAGGTAGGAGTTGCCGAACCGAACTGGTTGAACTTTGTGCTAGCATTCCTGTAAATGGCTGCAGTGAACACCTTCTACTGAATATTTCCAATTACTGCGTGTACCGCAAAGTATCTTCATACAAAATTCATCACATATATAATACATGTTGAATGACTATTTTGATAATTATAATTATAGGGTTGGGCATAAGTAATTGAAAAGGAATGGGCGACTATTTATCGACAAAATGTGATGCTCTGATAATGCCTAGGGGCGAATTAGAATGAATGACATCGCATCTTAAATTAGTGATTTCAAACTATTCGTACGACACTTAGTACAATGTGATGTCACGTCTTAAGTCTCAATGTGATCGAATTTCTCCTACTACAACGTCACCGGCGAAGAGATGTAAACTAAGGCATGTTGTGAACACCTACCGATAGCTAATGATATTCTGTAATTGCTCTATAATTTATCATTTTTCTTCTTAGAGTTTGACATTATGCTGGACTATTGACTAACAAATGTAATAAATACAGAGAATTTCAAATGTTTAGAAATCTACAATTAAGAATGTTTGAGAATTTATTTAAGAACGATGATATTTTACTTGGAAAATGTGTTGTAGATTTGTCTTGACATGAACATTTTCGGCAGTTCGACCGAGCGTTCGTGCATGGGGTTGCTTCCACCCTCAGCGTTTGTTGTGGAAAATAAGTTCCAAATTTTAAGTTGAAGATAAAGTTCCAAATAAGTTGAAAAAATTTCAAGTTCCCTGAAGATAACTTCGTGAAGAAGACAGAAATGAATTCAAAATAATTTGCTATTATACTAATACAAGTTTACTTTGCATTCCCTTACTTTTGAATTATGTAGATTGTGTTTTGATTGAACCTTCTTTCTGACAGAGCCCAAAAATAACCATTGTTGAAGGTGACAATATTTTTTTCATCAACCCTTTGGCTGCAACAACTAATATGGAATTAACACTAACGTATTTGACATTTTGACAGTGCCCGACCCTGCAAAAAATGCGCACTGAACCTTAAGTCGTGTATCGCCCAATTTTTAGTTAACACCCGTAAAACGCAACATCCGGATACTACCTGACCCTGCAACAAGGATATTTGATGCTGAAGGTCGGGCACTGCCCTCGAAACTCAACTGTTGTGGAGGGGCATATGTAAGATACACTAGCGTATAGGCCTATTCGTTTTTTCACATGATGCGTACCGCGCTCATATTTCATCTTATAGTATTCAGCACGTAGTCTATGAACAGGTGCTTATCATGCATCCAATTTTTTATTTACGTCATTTAATGAAGAAAATGTGCTATATTCTCGTACATTCTTTTCGATCTTTAATGCAAAAAATCAAGCTGTGACAAAAAAACTAATTTAATGCTGCAGATATTTGCATTCATTCATATTTCTAATGTGAAAAATCGTTCGAAACTTTTTTTCGTTCATCCTTGGGTTAGGTTAATGATACATCTGAAAGAATTTGTTCAGCTGCTTTCGTATGGTTTTAGCGAAAAAAAGACATCGCCCTTGTGAAAATAGACATTTCTTCATAATGTGGATGTTTGGGTGGAGTTTACTAATTAATTCTTTGTTTAATTTAAATGGCATTACATGGTGCTGTAATTCTCAAGAGAGTCTAAGAGAGTCTTATGTCACAGAATATTATAACTAGTGCCTCATCAGATGTAGTATTGAAAGATGGATTGAATAAATGTGATGGCAAGAAGCAAGCAGACAGTTTTTGTATGGATATTGAATCACTCACTCCGCGTTTGATGTTACTGCGATGTAAATTCGTCACCACATACATTCTGCTTTATTATGACTTGCTTACATAGCAGCATCATAAATTCAAATTGTAACCTTCATTTGTTGTATAACTATTGTCACTGGGCAGCTTTTATTGATTAAATCCCAGATTTCTTACTGCCAGTTGATGTCTGAGATTTTTGTTCCAAATTCGACTTTCGTGATCGCGATCATGCAAATGAATGAACTAAGTTGTTGAACAATTTCTTTGAAATTTAAGTCAGATAAATGCTCCTTAGCTGTGGTAATTTCACTTTGAACACCAATACACATAAACATTTTGTTGCCACAGAAAGTTGCACGTAACTTTGTCATATATCTATGATGTGAGCAAGTATTTAGGCATATACCTATTGTTATCTGGCTTAAATGGAGCAATTATCTCTCCAAAATCCCGGACGAAAACCCATATTTATTTCCATTACCAATGAAGAAGTGGAGCGGAACAAATTGGTACTGTACAAAACGATTCATTGGAAGAGCAACATCTGGAGACATGATGAAAATAATTTCTCAAGATGATGGATTTAGCCGTGTTTACACAAACCACTGTGTTCGTGTAACGGTGGTCAATCAGCTAAAATCAAGTGGCTGGTCATCAGAGGATGTCTGCACTGTCACCGGACATAAAAATGTTGCAAGTGTGAATCGATACTTAAAACAACGTAGTGACTCAGAGAACTGAAAAATGTGCGAAGCACTTCAAGTTGGACTGTCCAGCAAAGTCTATTTGACTCGAGATCGTCGGGCGTCAAAGTGCAATTTTAATCAAAAAGCCAACAGAGGAATCAGTTCAATTCAAATTTGCTGGAGAATTCAATAATTGTGTATTTAACATTCAAAAATAACGCTTGTCTTGTTCATGTGCAATGAATTTTGTGCGTCAATTTATTAGGACACCCTATACATCACTGGAACTTATGTGCACCTTTGAATATTTCATAATTTTTGCCAAAATCTGTGAAAATGATAGGTTCTTTGTTTGTTACAAGTTTGTATACTACATGTAATTACTCTATCAATTTTGCTAACGCTATTTCATGAATGTTGATGTAATTTCTATGAATCTCTGTGTGAATTTTGCCAGGCAAGAATGTTGACATTCATGTACGGCAAATTAGAATTTACCCAATAAATTGCTATGACATTGCATAGTGGCTAATGAAGATTTGTGAGGTTACAATTCTACCTTTTTGATTTATTATGGCCAAAACTGCATCGATTATTGCCAAGCATAGAATTCAACAATACCATAGTCATTATCCACTTCTATGACACAAACGTATTGATACAATGCTTCGTATCAATAATTTCGAAGGCAAGATGATATCCCATAGAATCCATTATTATCTACTTCTATGTGATATCCGGTGCAAGCAGTGATGAATTAGAATTCCTGTGTCAGCTATCGTCTTTTATTGACGATAGTCAGCAGTGGAATCAGTGGACTGGTTTTCGGAACAGTGATTTATCTCAGTTAGACGATTTGTTGGCAGGGGATGACATTGACTTAGATCTCAATATTGCTGAACTTTCAGATCTTGATCATGTAACGACGCTGGCACTCGATAATTTGGAGAAGGAGTAAGTTCCGAAATCAACGAAAATGCAAACAACAACATATACTTCAAGATTCAAGGACTTTCTGACTTCAAAAGGTCTTCCAAAAACTATTGAAAGCATGTCAGTGCGTTTTCTGAGTCAGTACCTGCGACTTTTTTTATTCGTCATTAAGAAAAGATGATAGATCCCCTTATGCACCAGCAACTCTTGGTTGCATTAGAGCAGCAATAAATCGATATTTGACTTCAGCACCCTGGAATAGACAGATAAATCTAAAGACTGATCGACTGATTCAAGCCTGCTAATAACATGCTGACTGCTATAGCTAGCAAATATCTTAAATCTCCAGCATTGTCTAAAGATAGGAGCTACAGGCTATATCATAAAAGGACCTGCAAACTCTGGCTTTCTATTTTGATCGATCAAATGGAAAAAATTACAAGAAGAAGTGTTCTTCAAAATACTCTATCACAAGGGTTATCGTGGCAGAGAAAGGATCAGAAAGATAATGGTTTCTGACTTAAAGATTCACACCGATGAATATGGTGTAGAATATGCAAATCTTGAGATACCAGCTTTCTCAAAGACAACTAAAGGTTCAGTTGAAGAAAAGCAATATTCCAACTGTAAGCAAAGCCGCATATATTCGACTAATCAAGCGAGTCAATGTTGTCCAGTCGAAGCTATTAAAATGTTTCGAAAATCTCGCCAAGTGTTGATGCGCTTTTTTCATTACCATCAAGAAATAGTAGATACACCGATGAATTTTGGTTTTGCGGAGTACAAGTATTGGGAAAGAACAAGCTCGGGTCAATGATAAATATAATCTCTGTTGATGGGAAGCTGTCAGCCGTTTATACAAAGCATTGTGTACGATCCACATGTGTTACCCAATTATCAAATAATGGATTTTCTGTATCCGATATTCAGGCTGTCAGTGGCCATGGGAAAGCCGATAGTGTTCAAAGATATATTGAACAAATAGATTCAGAGAAAAAAGTTATCATGCAGTTTAAATGAAAGTATTACGCTTACTAAAACCGATCAAGTTGAACAAATTAACCAAATCAAATTTCTCAAAAAAGGAACAATCAGTACTTCAAGAATCATTAGAACGCTTTTTCAGCAACTGTTTGTTCTGCAACTGCAAAATTTCAATAATTAATTAATCTTATTATTGTAGATATTGCGATTGTAATAAGTGATTTTATATCCTGTTCATCAATTGTAATAAATTGGTTGTCAATAATTGTACGCTCGTAAATAAATGTCTCCTGGTTATCTAAAGCAAATTTCATTTCACTCTTGATGGCTTTGGAGGTCATAGAAATGATTGAAATGAGTTTGAAGTGCATTATTGTATACCATGTATTGCGGTCCGATATCAGTGATAATGCCCGCTATCCCGTTGACTGCCCAGAAAACCAGAACCCTTGTTTTTAAGACATCTATTCAGAAAATAGAGCATGGATCAAGTGAGGGACTCCAACTACAAGCAATCTAACTGGCATATCAAATTTCATGAAATTTATAAAATTAAAATGACAGCTAGATCGTAAGTATCAGGAGTTCATCGCTCCATCCATGCCCTATCCATGCGGCTTATAAAACATGGCAAAGTAAATAACAACATATCAAGAGAGTAACAAACATACCTACTTTGTAGGCTACATAACATAAGTCATTGAAAGGTAATGGTCACAACATTTCTTTCTGCATCTTGTTATTTTCATGCATTTTGTTGGAGGTCCCACGATACTCGTTTCACTATTGCAAACTACTTGCACTGTTTCGTGTACGTGTTTTTCTTGAACACAGATCGATCTGTTGCAGGATGCGCCTAATCCTCGAGACAATGCATTTGATATGTTCTTCTTCTTATTAAAAGTCAATTTTGGATTCATCTTGTTGTATCGATCGACTGTTGAGCACGATTTCTGGCCTGTCACGGCCATAACTTCCTTGTCACTGAACCCATTTTCCTTTAAGGTCGTTACAGTGGTTGATCTGATGCAGTGGTTTGTGTAAACCGACGATAGTCCAGCTCGCTCTGAAATATTTTTCATCATACCATTGAGTGTATTCTTCCCCAGTGGTGCTTTGCTGCAATACCACTCATGCGATCGCCACTTAATTTTCGGTTTTGGGAAAAGAAGGTTGCTCTCTTTTGGTAGCTTGCAATAATAAATTTTGATAGCCTTGACAGGACATTGACTTTTATCCTCCAATTCTGTGATGATGATCTGTCGGGCTGAATTGTTATTGCCAACTCGGACATCTTTTTCTTTGAGTGGTTTCAAGAGATCGATGTACGTTTCATTACCATTTTCGAAGAATTTGAGAGAGGATTTTGTAAGGGACCGAATCCATTCCCTTCCTCTAAATCCAAAATGATAAACTATGTTGAAAAATACTTCATCTTGAAGTCTCTCAGGGGTTGTACGTGTGAAATACATAAGCAATTTCTCCTTATCATCCTCATCAATAGAAAGAAAACCAGATCCACCATCAGAAACCAATGTCTCTTTGGATTTGAGGGAATCGCTGATAGCTGCTTTATAGGTCTTTTCAAATTGACGAAAATTCGGGTTGTCAATGAGCTCAATGTCTTTCATCTAGTAGATAGCGATGAATCGCAGCACGTATACAAACCAATGAGGTTGTGGAATAATGTTCCCCGTTTCGTGTTCGTATTTTAGTAAAAAAAGTCTCAAATATGATTCAAGGTATCGTGCCGGCAGGGTTTCAATGTTGCTTGGTAATTTGTTCTTTTCCAGGAATGTTTTCAGCATCTTTAATAATTCTTCGTTTGTCGTTCGGTGTTTGCTGATTTGGCACTGTTTTCCAAGTTAAGAATTTCATTCATTTGTTCATTTGACAATTCACATTCATCACTTTCATCCATATGTACGTGTAGTTGTTGCTCCTCGATGTTTGTTGGTAATCCAGTCCATTGATTGAAAATAATGTCTTCTGTGCTTCCTATTAAATTCTCCATAAAAACCATTTCGTCTAAATCAAGTCCGCTAATCGGGTTGGTCTCAATGCGTGAAATGTCCATTTTGCTCAATCGTGAATGTAAAAATAATGGTAGCTGACTATCTTCAAACTTGTCTGATTATAAGATGGCAATCATAATAATTAATCGATATCATATGTGTATTACAGCTATAAAGTATACCAGATTATTACATAGTTGTAGAATCGTATTCAGAATCCCTTCTATATTCGATAAACTTTATTCCCGGGGAACTTTCTATAACATAGAAATTTGAGTACAAGAACATTTAACCCATAGAAATATAAAATAAAGATAAAAAGTCAAGAAAGGAAGCAAGTTAAAATTCAACTGATGCACTACTGCCATCTGGTCGGGTAATGACCATTTTCTTTGGGGTCATCTCTAAAGTCTGACACGCTTGCACTAGCTCTGCACTCAACGAGCTACTTGAGTTTGTGCGCATGTCAACTTGTATACTGGTGCAGGCCTCATTTGCGATGGATCCAGTAAGAATGTTGGATGCAACTCTCAAGCGCTTATCACTTACGCAGTTGTAAGATGTTACACAGTCTGATCGATGACCGGTGATCTTTTTCGCAAGATCTTTATCCCCAGTCGCATTGATGATGCGAGTTACCGCCGTGCGACGACCACTCTGGTTGGTGAAATTCGCTTCATCCTCGCCGGCTGCCTCCATAAGATTTTTGATTGTAGACTCAAGTGTATTATGCCCGACGGGAGTGTTCATGTACCACTGGAAATTGCAATAATTCGGTACTGGCTGAAGGAAAAGGGCGTTGGTAGAGCAGGGAGAAGGGCGTAGAGAAATCAGCTTTTCAAAAAACCTTCCCGGGACAGCGATTGGGATTTTCAGCTGGCCAGATCTTGACAACCTTCGACTCTACATGATGATCCATCATCCCATTCTTAAACGTTTTGGAATACGATTCCGTGAACTCAAGGATTCTTATCCCATCGACTGACCGCAGGGCTGATGAGGCTCTAGGTCCAATTGTCAGTGACCGCAGCTCTCTGCCACCTCTTAATCCGTAATTTATTGAAAGCAGGTATAGCAATGTGCGGTTTAAAGTCTTTGGATTCCTGCAGCCTAAATATCCGCGATTCCACAAGTTGTCCTCTTGATCGGCATCGATTGCAGAAGCCCGCTTTCTCTGTTTGTTGACCCCTCGCTCAGATGTTTCCTTCATAGCGGAGTCGAGGGCACGGCGAGCGCCAGAAAATTCAGTGCTTTTCCATAGATTCCATGACTTGTTCAATAATTTGCTTAGGTAGTAAGAAATACCACTGAACAAACACCGCAAAGAGTCACTAGGATATCGGTCGCCATTTCTCTTTCTGGCTTCGAAGAAGAAGAACTGTAAGGTATCATTCAAAGTGCCTTTTGTCATCACTTCAAGTGTTGCTTCCCCATCGTCTGACAGAAGGAGCAAATCAGTCGAATTTGATTCTAGAATTCTCATGTTACGTTCTTTTATCCAAGAGTTAAAGGTGTTCCTTGCCCAATTAGCGCTTAGTCTTGTTTTCACTGGTATTTGCTTTGTTATAGAATTCTGGATCTCATTACTGGTCATTGGCTCTCCGTGTCTGAAGTCGATATTGAAATCTTCACTAAGTAATTCATCCAATTCGTAATTGAAATCATCGATAACATTGTGGAACGAATTCATTGTATCACAACTTAAGAGGTAAGGATCATAGAATTGTCCCTTATCGTAAAGCATGAATTTAAAATTCAAAAGTATTACAGGGCAAATTCTTGTAAAGAGGGATTTTATCACGGATATCTAGAGTCCTACTTCATGGGTAATAATCTGGCATACTTTATAACGGATAGAGGATGACTGCACGATATCTCTAGGACATAGCTCGTGAAATTACTTGATGAATCCCTCGGGATTTATCAATTAATTTCCCTCTCTATAGCCCAGAGAATCGTACAGCCATCCTCTATCCATTACTTAGCTGAGAATTTTAAATTTTGATATCTACTCGCTAATTATGATATCATAATAAACTATTTCAATTGTATTTATCGAATGACAACATACCGATATATATATATACGTAGATTTCCATGATTAAACATAGAAATGACGGTCCGGGAATTGTAGCAATTCTAGATATGTTCTAGCTTGATTTCCGGGCAGATAATGTATTGACAGCCCGGAAATTTTGTTCATAGATGTCTTTTGAACATGGTATACAATAATGATGACATACACATTTTACGGGCATCAATGGACAAATTTTTGGGCCGCTGCGCGGCCCTCAAATTATGCCATTGACGCCCTCAAAACATGTATGTCATCATACTATTGCCCGGCTTTGGAGAGTATATAATGCACCATTATATGCCCGCTAATTTCACATATAATTCTCACCGTACCAGATAGCCATGAACCGCCGTCAGTCACTCCAGCTTGAGAATCCATTAATGAATGAATTGGTAAAATGATACTTCAAATAATTTTTAGAAAGAAATGTGAATTTCAAATCTATTCACATTTGCAAACATTCATAGACTTTCAAACTTTTCATGAATTTTTATCTATTGAGAAGGCAAACTTTCATAGACTTCAATAAAAGTCATTTAAAGATTTCCTCATCTCTCCATTGTATACCATGTATATGTAATATTGGGTTCTTGAATTAGGTTCCTTTGGCGGAATATTCAACAACCCAATAATACTTCGGTCCCAGGACTTACTGAATCCTTTGATCGCGACTTCAAATTAAGATTTACGAGACCCAGAATGAGTATTAATTAGAGAATACGCGTTTTGCAGAAATGAAATAATATATTCAATGTCTCAAACCACTGGAGCAACAACAGGTCTTTATGACACACAGAAGATAGCGCAGTACAAGTCAATTTGACCAGGAGAACGAGCACGTACCGAAGATAACTTTTGGGACGGCTCACAGGCTCTCTCTGAGACTTGCACAAGTCAGACTCAACGGAAGATACGTGTCTGTGTGTGTCTTTGTATGTCGGTAAACAGAGATTTGTCTCACACTTTATAGTCACTGGTCGTGAGAACACTACCATGTTGCGCCTTGGTTTGTTGATAGTAGATCTCCAATCAGCCGCATAACTTGCGTAATCCTTCAGCTCGCTTGCGTTCTTTGGTCACTGCAGCTGCTTTTGAGTTTTTCTCCCCACGACCATTTCATTGATGGCGATTGTCCAACAACATGTTTTGCAACTCACGCAGGCGTCATCATGCACAGTTATTGCCGCTGCTTATCTATTGCCTACTGTCAAGTTTAACGTCTTGCTTAACTATTTTTGAAAATACTAATTACCTTACATGTACTTATGTTACATATATAAGACTGATATCTTTGATAATGCCCAGAAATTCATTAACGGCCCGGAAAATTCATGGCCTGGAAATGAAACCATAGAAATATTTCGCAACATGGCATACAATGATTATGACATCTACATTTTTCGGGCTGTCAATGGCAAATTGTCGGGCCGCTAACGCGGCCCTCTAATTTGCCATTGACGCCCTCAAAACATAGCTGTCATCATATCATTATCTGTGACTAACAGTGATCAATAAATGCAATATTCATAGATTTCTCAAGCGTTGCATACAATAGCATTATATCATGGATTTTGCGGGCAGAAATGTCAGACAGTCACGGCTGCTGACGCAGCTTCGTTTATGTCTGATATTACTGCGCTAAAAATCCATGATATAGTGCTACATTATACAGTATTTGTCATATTGCCCAGTCAATCATAGATATCAAGTCGCTGGGTGGGTAATAATTTTAATTAATGCCCGCTGTTTAGAGATGTATTACTTTTCCATTGAGATTTCTTGGTATCAAACGAGAAAGGCTTCAATTAATCTGATTTTGATAGAGATATTGCCCTGAACAGCATATCCAGTGAGCTTTACCCTAAGTTAGACTTACACGTAAACTGACGTTTAATCCTGCTGTTCTTATTCGGGTTATAATAATAATAACTATCTGAATCTGGCTTTACTGACGAAACGTGCCCTTGGATTATCGTAATTAAAGCCCTCCTCAGATGGTCATCATTCCTATAATCACATATCAGCACAATATTATTGTGATGAAAAATGTAGCGCATGTGCATATCTGTGACATGCACATAAATATGGAAAATAACACTGCCGCCACAGTGTCTTCTTTTCACCCATAGAGGTCGGATATCAAACTAACTAGGATAGCAAAGATAGCTCCGCGCATTTCTCCAACCTCGGTCTTGTACATGGGTTTGTATTATGAAGATTGTGCATCCTCTCAATCTCTGATGTTATTACTTATGCTACCTCTTCTCGTGGTGTCCACATGGATTCTGTCCAGAAACTTTGAAGTACAAGCTTTCTGTTGGCCACGAACCCTCATCCATTCGTTGCACCTGACCATACCAGCGAAATCATCTCGAGCGCATTCCACCTTTGATCCTTCGAATACCACCTCCCATAGCGTTGACGTGTAGTGACAGTGTTTTTTGCGAGCTCAGCACGTGACAACCGATTTAAATATTGTTTGATTTCCTCAAAGTCTGATTATATTGTATTTATGCTGGATTTTAAAAATTTGAGCATCAGATGCTTAATCTTCCCTATCTGAAATACCATGTAGCCTACATAGCTATTGTGGCCTCCGTGGTACAGTGGTTAATGCGTGGCCTAATGATCTTTCCACCATGTATTTCTTTGACCCCCTTTGAAAAGTCAATTGTCATGACAGTCATTTTTAAAGATGCAAAAGCATGCGATTGATTCGTTCAGATTTTCTTAAACTATCTTGTGGCTAATTTTAGCCTGTCCCTTATGTACATCCGCCAAATCAATTGACAAAATTTATAACCATGTAAGTGGCGCCAAATTTAACGGTCTCCGTGGCACAGTGGTTAAGTGCTTGGCCTAGGAATCTTTCGGTTCAGAGGTCGAGCCCCGAAAGTGTCACTGGAAGTCGTCTGGAAGGGCAGCCGGACTAAAGGATCACAACGCTCCAGATAAAAGTCTGGCGAAGTCATCACCGTCAAGGCACCCAGTAAGGGGAGTAGTGACGTCAAACCATCACTTTAGATCAAATTGATCCAATATCTGATCTCTGGCTATGAACGTTTTAAAAATTCCTATTTGCTCCATCTATTTTTGTTCCGGTATTCTCAAAGTGAAGTCTACGACCATAGAGATCTAGTGCCTTTTTCGTGTTTCTTTCTCATCTATGGTGTCCTTCTCTAAGCACTTCAAAGTTTACTTGGTGTTGCTGGAATGTTGATGTAGATTAAGCACCCGAAAAATTGACATCTGAGTAATCGCTCACACGGGGAACGCTGTTTCATTCTGAACTCATGTATGTGACTTTCATGCTTAATTTTGGCATGAAACAATTCTGTACTGGTACCAGAATCGGTGCTAATTCTCGGGGAACCGGTTCCGGCACTCTCGAAGTTTTGGTAGAACCGATTCCAAAGCAATGTCGGGATTAAACCGTAGTCGTGTGACACAGTTTGTAGAACTGCCTAGAAATGTTAAGTCCATTGACTTACCGATGGTCTTATGGATCATGTGGGGATATTCTACGCGCGTAGCTGATTCGTTTGGTCATTATCAACCCACAGTGTGCCAGGATAGGTGGCTTCATTTAAAAAATTTTCGAGTATATTGCTCGACAGCTTCTGATGCACTTCTGCATGAAATTTTCGAAAATTATAATTTAAAAATCATGCGATCAGCCCTTTTCGAGAAAATGACTAAAATTAAAAAATGGCGGACAGATGAACCGAAACTGCATTCTTTTAAATTTGTTTTAAAAATTTTGGAAATTTCTAAAATGAAGCCGCACAGAAAAATGAATTTTTAGAATGAATCATCATATTCATCACAAGCCACCTCTCCTGGCACACTGTGAACCACTTTCAATAGGAAATAGTCGGAAGTATGCGTATCAATAAATCCAACACATTGGGATAATAATGTCTACGAAATATTAGCATATTACATGTATATACATGTACGTGTAGACGATCTGAGGGAGTAATTGCAAGCAGAGTAGGTTCATTAAAAGGATTGCCAAAGCCTAAACGCAAGTCAGAGCATTCCTGTTCTTTCCTCTGCTTGAATAACTGTGCTTACAAAATGTATATACATGTATAAAGGGACTATACAATACATAAAGTAAGTGCATAATACATACATTCATAATACAATACATAAAGTAAAGTAATACATAAAGTAAGTAGGTAGAATGTCAATTCAAAAAATGTCTATGCAGTGAAAGTTTTCGTATGAAAGGATTTAGTTTTTTGCGGAGAATGCGTTCCTGTGATCTGTAAAATTTTTGATCACTTTCTAAGAAGCTGAAGTTTTTCAAATTATTCCTGTGTTTATACACTAGCGACGTGATACATAATAAGTCCACTATATAAATATGTAGATTTCTCGACCAGCCGAATTCTGACAGGGGAATTCTCCCTTTCACTGGCTGGTATTTGCCCGTCTGGTCTACCGGCTGACCGGTACGCACAAAGATGTTTTACATCACAATTGATTTTCAATGATTTAGATATTTGCAGCACTTTCAGCGAAACATCCCCGAGTGTCTTGTTTGTCGACTTTTAATCCATAGAGTAAGTATATAGAAGGCAGAGAGAAAATGTCAGCATACATTGAAAATTTTTGCATCAAGAGTTTTTTGCGGAGATTTCGTTCCTGTTGTCTAAAGAGTGTTTGATCTCGTTTTAAGTAGCTTAATTTTTGGAAAGTATTCCTGTGTTTATATACTAGCGACTTGGAACCTCTATGCAAGTAGTATGAAACTCATTAGATACCAAAAGGAATGAGCATTTCTTAGCTGGTATCTAAATTAAGCGGAAATTGAGCTGATTATCAAGGAAAGTTCATGAACCACATTGTGATGGAAAAGTTGACATGTTATGGTGCTTCTTGGCTGAATTTTCAAGTTTTTAATTTAATTTTCATCGGCATAATTCTATGATTCACTAAAGTTGTGTTTCATTTCCTGAATCTCAGTAGTAATGTTGACCCATCTGCATCTTCTAAAGTTAGATATGATATTTGTCTTCTACTATGATATTTTGATCTTTCAGTGGCAGGCATTGTGACATGATCACGCTTACGAAAATACTATTATAAATAGGGCTGAGCATCAGAGTAATAGTAACCCATCGAATTGCTAATTTAACAAACTATATTACCTCTCCACGGTTGACGTGACACGGACGATTTGTAAAACAATATTATTCCTTCATAATCGCTGTCATGATCAATCAAATCCGTGCAAATTTCTCCAAAGTGTAGACATTTGCATGCCTGACATATGGTATCAACTCGAGTTCATTTAATAAAATAGAAAATCAGTGTACACATTGAGAATTTAAGTAATGCAGAGTTGCTACTCTACCTAATATACTTACTCTATGATACAATATCAAGCAACAGACAATATAACAGATCAATCGGTTACTACGCGAACATGTTTAATGTTGCATAAAATAATACATTCATGCGGTGTGTGGGAATTCCCACAAGATTCTCATAGAAATTTCTTGTGGCGTAAGTCCAACCGCATAGATATTGACTCCTGAAAGTGAAATACAATTTGATTTGAGGAAATATTTCCGGCGTGCCAACATTGTTAATTTCTATGGTAGCCTAATTGAACAATGATTGTTCAGAAATTGCTTAATTAATCTGAGGAGAGTCCTTTCACCTTCCAGATGTGGCGTGCAGAAAATTCACATAACGGCCCTCCTGTTGTCAATTATCTGCAGACTGGACATATGTCGAGAGCTCCCGGAATCCTTGCAAGAAGACGAAGGAAAGAGAAAGCGAAGATTAGAAGTTTTAGCAAAATACCTCGTCCAACCTCCTGTGAATCATGCGAAACCACTTGATCTTGTGGCCACACACGCATTCACTGCCTTTCAAAACTCTCTCTCTGCCCTCTTCCAGCTGGCATGGATAGGTGCCGTTCGAGATCGGAATTCAGTCGTAATTCTTGCACATGTGCAGAAATTTCTTGTTGGAAGACTGTTTTACAATCTTCTTGCAGACTTAAAACAGCGCTCTGGGTCATCCATGTTCATACATGACCTGTTAGGGCGACACTCTCATCTCAATGCTTGGTTCTGGGAAAAGGTGGAATTCCTTCAAAATTGTAGTTCATCGAATTCAGACAGCCTATAAATCAGTATTAAATAATGATTGAAAGTGCTTTTTATTTTTTCTTCAGTCAATCCTATGTATAAAAGGGCAGAACAGATTCACTATGCCATCATTCAAGAAATGCAAGAGAGACGTCTTTTTGTACTTGGTCATCAAGAAATGTTAATACTAATCATACTTCAGAAATTAGTTACCTGGACATCAGTTGTAGTATTTTAGCGGGATAGAATGATATCTAAGAATGAAATTGAATTGCTTGAACTTCAGATGTGTCCACACCTTTAAAGTGAAGTCACTTCAAAGTAAAGTCAACAGAGCTGGTAGGCTGTTATGTGTAAAAGTAAACTAAATATGGAATTGTGAATCTCGTCACAGAAGAGTCAGCAAAATAGTCATTGGCGTTATCTACAAGCATTACAAAATTGAAAAGTTTCATAAATTTATGTTATAAAGTCATATAATAAAATACATAAAGATATTATAAAGATTTATAAATCTCATGACAGAAAAGTCAACAAAAATGTTATTGTCGCTATCTATAAGCACCACAAAATTGAAAAGTTTTATAAATTTTTGGTAACGGTTGTATTTTATTTTCGACAAGAACGTAAGCCTACATGCACTCGTTCGTTCAATTCACCTAAAAATGGTTTATGTTCTCTAAGAAATGCGCATAGGCCTAAGTCTACAATAATAATCATTTTCTAAAATAAACGCAGTGGATTCTATATTCATTCTATCAAGGGCCTTGCCCAAGCATTAATCGATGTCAATGTTTAGCAGTGTTGCCAGGCCGGAACAATTCTGCACAGCTGCACAATTTTCATGGTACCTGCGCAATAAAAATGATTTCAGGCCCCGGCCTGCGCAATTTTTTGCACACCTTTGCACAAAAAAACTTCTTGAATTACGTAGCTATTCAATATCTTGTTCGTGTGAAAATCGGAATAGATTTTCCAACTCATCACTGAACAAAGTCCTTTTCGTGAAAGACCATCTAACATTCGGCATTCAAGTTTGACAAACCGGCAATCAACTTTGACAAACCGGCATTCAACTTTGACAAAATGTTTTGCAATGTACACGCAGTAATATACTTTTATCAACTTTTTCAAGTAATTACAATTTTCAAGTAAAATTTCAAGTACTCATAAAAATCGCTGTGGAATCTCTCCACTGGATTGAACTGAGTGAGCGTGGTGCATTGAAAGAATCTTACATTTCAGAAGTTGCTAACAAACAGTCGTTGATAACGAAGCCCTTATTCGTTGTTCATTGCGATGACTTTATTGGTCGTTCATTGCGAAGCCTCTATTGGTTGAGGGGAATTCACACTGTGGAATTCGTGACTCACTATTCATATTTCACCGATTTTCCGATCAGGATTTCAAAGACCAAGCATGCCGAACAGAAGAAACTCCCAAATAAGCAATGAAAAGCGTAAAGCCATTATCGAGAAAGCAATTCGAGGAGAAGATTTTATTTCTTTGGCGGAAGCCCTTGGAATCAAAAGAACAACAGCTTACATGATAATTAAGAGCAATCGAACTGAAAAGAACACTCAAGGAGGAAGACGGGAATCACTTACGAAACGCACCCCACAAATGGAAGAACTGCTTATAAATTTCGTGGAGGAAAATCCTTTTATTACACTGCAGCAATTGAAAGAAAAAGTAAACAATGTTGTATCAGAGCGTACAATCGGTCGTATTTTGGATGGATGCCTGTGTTCACTTAAACTGGCAAGAAATGAACCTGTTGACCGAAACACACAAGAAAACATTGAGAAACGACGACAATTTTGCTTGGACTATCAACAAGAACTCCGAAGAAAGGTTCATTTAGATGAATGTGGGTATAACTTATACACCAGACCAACTCTAGGAAGGAGCCGAATTGGTTCCCGAGCAATGGCGAGGATTCGTAACTGTCGGGGAAAGAATATCAACATCATTTTAATTAGCCGTTGATGACAGTGGTGCAATCATTCACCACGAGGCCTATGTTGGTGGAGCGGCGGCTCACTTCGCGGAGTTCATGACAGAATTGTCTGCTTTAATTAGAGGTGAGGCTTGTGTCATTTATATGGACAATGCCCCAATACATAGATGTGGTGACAATTTTTATTGGAGTCCAGCAGCAGCACGAGATTCGGAGATTCGATGCTCCTTACTCACCTCAGCTCAACCCAGTGGAGGGGTGCTTCAGTGTCCTCAAAGCCTGCATCAAATGTCAGCTGCGAGAATTTCAGCTGGAGTTGGATGCTGAAAATGCACGTGAAGCTGGGCAGTCTCTAGCTGCGTATAGAGAAGGTCGTCTTTTGCAGTTGGTACCTCAGAGTTTCCAAGAACTAACACGTGAAAAAATTCGAGGATTCTATCGAGAGGTAGACCGTGTTGCAGCAAAGTGCGTGGCAAGAGAGCCTTTGCAGTGACCTCCATAACCGTCTGTTACCCAACGTTGCAGAAGTACAGTTTTTCAGAGTTGAAAGAATTTCTCCTCTCTTAAGAGTTAGAATACCATTGAAATTTAATTATAAAACCAGTGGGTTTGATGAGATGAAGCTGAAATTGTAATTAAGTATTAATTGCATATTTTGTTAATTTAGTGATTAGATATACTTAATTTAGATAGCTAATTTAGTGATTAGATATAATTGATTAATGAAAAATCAATATAGTTGCTTCTCAAAATTGATAAAAGTATAGACCGTGCCAAAAAATTTTGTAAAAGTTGAATGCCGGTTTGTCAAAGTTGATTGCCGGTTTGTCAAAGTTGAATGCCGGTTTGTCAAAGTTGATAGCCGGTTTGTCAAACTTGGATGCCGAATGGTATATTTTCAAAGGATATAAGGTCGCATCAAATTTCTTTCACTCCATAATTGATTTGCTTGTTGAAAGAAACTCATACGGCAATGTCTGAGACCAAATGCAAGGAAAAATATACAGTGGAAGAAAAAAAATAGTCGAAGAAAGATTTCGAGCAGAAATCTCGTTGAAGTAGAAAACTAGTGATCTTCAGAAGCTTATGTCAAAGGAAGAGGAATTCCTTTCCGATAAAGATGCCAAGAAACAAGAAGACAGCTAGCTGAAATGCACATGAAGCCAGCTTAGGCATTGGCAATGCGCTCGGTAAATGCGGAGCTTTGCAAAGTTCGCGGTCAAAAAGAGAAATAGAATTGCGACCAATGGTGAAGCGAATACTAAGTCAAGCATCGATGTCGAAGACTTAAGACTTTGTGATTCCTAAAAGACCAAGAACTGAATGAAGTTATTCAAATGTGAATTGTCATAGTTTAAAGTGTAATCATTAACATCAGAATATAGTAATGAAATCAATAGCGCTAGGTGGTAAAAATTCTAAAGACTAGGCATTTATTATACCACTACTGTACTGAGTTAATGAGACAGCTAGCTGACATCAAATCAATATTTTGTTATTTGTCATGATTTATCCCTGCGGAATGATTTTGATTAATTTCTTCATAATGCAATTATTTTATAGCCGGCTACAACGACAGCTGAGATGTATTGATTTAGAGTTGTGCGCTAGCCGCACCCGCTTGCATCGATGCACCAAGCATGATAAACGGTGCACCGAAAATTTTATAAGCTGAACTGAAGCACTACTTTTTTACGTTCTAGAGTCTAGACTGATAGTTAGTAAAGACTTCAAGATCTTGAAGGTAGGGTCTCTAATCTTCCGTTCAATGCAACTTTCATAAAGTACTAGGGAAATTCAACAAACTAATTAGACTCCTTTTAACTTTCTTTTGGCAAAACTTGCAATTGACTCTCATGATACTCAGTCACAATCAGAAAATGGCAAAAAGTCAGTGGCGAACGAAACGTCCGCGTTTTAATTACTTATTTTAATGACATATACACGTGCAGTATATAGCAAAGGAAGAGCTTATCATTGACACTTCTTTCAAAATCAAGAAAAATACGAGGTACAATATCTCTCACAATATCTGAAAAAATGAGGAAAAACAATGAATTGAATCAAATTATTATGCACCAGGATCGCAATTTTCCGTCTGTTCCGTTTTATTTTACGAAATTAGTCTTCTAATGTAAATATTTCAAATATATGCATTCAAACGCCGGTTTTTCCCGATTTTCCTTTTTTTTCTTGGATGAATTGCGATCCCTGATTGAGACATTACTCAGTTTCAGGCAGTGTCTCTGAGGAAGTGACACAATGGTGCCAGATCGTACGAAAAAGTCTTTTAGACAGAACGCTGGATATATCTTGAGACTCGGTGCTATGAGATTCCTATGAAACTGTGAGATGTACGATGACATGAGCACCATGAAAATTCCGAGATTGTTAGGTCGCGAGAAATGAGATTTTTTGGCCCTAGACAGATTTCTCATGAACTTGAATAATCTGTTTTGGTCACTTTTTCACTTTTTTCTCATCATCAGGAAATGTATCTGCAATTTAATGACATAGCCTTGATTTTCAAATAGTTTGACTTTCATCACTTAAAAATTGAAGTTCAAAATGAATTGAATAATGTTCTCTTAATTGGATGATTTCTCATTTTGTATGATTAAAGATCATTCTTCTATATCTGTTGCGACTTAAATTTGCAGATAGAATTAATCAATTTTAAGTATCTGTTCAATAAAATGTTCAAAAAAATTGATCAAAATTCTAACTTTTCGTTTCACACGGCTAAAAGCCGGTTCTCGCAAAAGAACTGTTGCATCGCGCACAACCCTAACTGATTATTCAGTTTCAGTGCCGTTACTACTTTCAGAACACCAATAGAAAATATATCGGTTTCAGCAAACAATTGTTTTGGGCTTTTGTGTGATGATGCTGCGCACCTCAGTCCCAACCGCAATTCGTTCGACCAGGATTCGAGCACAAGTCAGCTAGAAAGGTGCTGTTGGGTAGTATTAACAGATCTGTTTTCCGATGAGCAACTTTACAATATTCAACTGGTAAAATAGTTTGAATAAAGACATCTTTTGTAACAGAGGTACTACTGTGAAAAGAGTATTTGCTTAGCTTTTTTAGCTAACTTCTGCTCGAAGGTCGAACCCAAGCTACAGGAGTTGTAGTCGGGAAGAAAGGAAGTTGGTGTCCTTATGAACTTATTTTGTGTGACTTAATTTTATCAGTTGGCCTATGTGCAACATGTTGACAATGATGAATGGAAGCTCACCAGAAATTGTTATATTCTCTTCAGTTTTGTCATAACGGGATTGATTATTGTTGTATTTTGCTCTGATTTCGCTGAAATTAAAAGTGACTTTCTGCCGAAATTGATTTTGTGGTTGGATTATTCAAACAGAACATTTATGACTTTTTGTATGTCATTTTAAACAAAGTAGGCGAAACTAGATGATAGACTTTTTTAGTAGATAGGCCTAATTATGAGATTTATCTAGTTTTATAATCAAATCGCGCATTTTAGATTTTGTTTATTTCCTTCTAGGCTAGTTACTGTTATGGTTCATTCATTAAGAACCATTTATAATTTTTCGTCAAGTAATTGTATGCTTATAATTTGCAGGACCAATATATGAAAGTTTTCATATCCTTATTCATCAATTAGATAAAATTATTCGCGTAAATTCTACCAGTGCAATCTGACCCTGTTTTGTATTGTGCATATTGTTCAAGTTTAAATGCGAAATTTTGCCACATGTGCTTTTCCCATTTTTGCAACAGATACATCGTTTTCAATGAAAGTGTTCAGTCTGCAGTTTTGTTTTATCTCAGGACATCTATCTTGCACTAAATAAAAAGTGATTGTCAGAGTGAAACTGCAAAACTAGCTTAAAGAAGATTTTATTAAAATAGACAGATAGAATGTACTGAAAAATAAGTAAAGGCTATGAAAGTACTACAAACATAAACTGGCAAAGAGAGCTTCGTAAATTGATATAAATTCTGAAGCAGAAAAAGGGATAATACCAACGATGAAGGAAACAATTTGTATTTTTTTTCTGCACAATATTTTTCTGGCCGCGCAAAAAGTGAAATTGAGGTCTGGCAACGATGATGTGGAAATGTTGTAAACAAGCTATTGCATGCATGAAGTCAAATTATAGCAGGTCAGCACTTGTCGCTATTAAGCATAACCCTCAAATGTAAAGTATGAGTACTTTCCACCCCAAAGATATCCAAAGTAGCGATTTTGATGGTGACATTTTATCAATCAACTTGCTGATTGCGCTTTTCAAGCATTAATGAATGTTTAAAGAGGTCAAAATTGCTGTGTAGTGTGAATCATTTGATGATGCTTCAGTAAAAAAGCTTACATAGACTGCAATTACCAAATTCTCAAATAGCCCCTTTCGAAAACTCAGGAAATTCAATTCAATCAACGCCGTTGTATTAATTAGGTTACATGCTTTGACATTTATTTTTTATGTAGCCTAATTTGAAGCTTCTTGAAATTATTAACAATACACAGGCTAATTGATGCTCCAGCTAGACTGCTGAACAAAGTCTGTTCGTTGAAAGAAGCTGGATGTTTAGGACAAAATGATAATAGGCGGGCACCCTGTGGTATCGCATCTAGCGAAAAGCTGATATAGGATCAACTACATGTACATGATGTCATATAGTTCAGTAATATTTTTAGCATGTTTGCTTGCGAAGTTTGCCGGCGATAGTTCGCGACATAACGCTCTACATACTCTTTTTCTTATTTTCTCTAGTAATCCTTGTCCAGTTTCTATTGCCGATACTCTAATTTCCCCCGCACCTCCTTAACAATTCCCACACACTACAGATCTATCAAACAAATTATAAAAAGTTGGTGGCCATCTTTGATAATAATAATTAGAGAATCTGCTTATAGATAACAGCTCTTGGCGTTCAGGAATTTACGACGATAGCAAATATTTGAATCAATTCATAGCAGACTATTTACTTCAACATTTCATAGAAAATAAATATTTTTTAGTTAAAGCTTTCGCGAATTGAATTTTCTATTTGAAATTTGAATTTTCGCATGCAATAGATTTTCATATGAATCTAGCATACAAGCATACAGGTAATTAGTTGCTACAATATCCACTTAGTCGGTTGGCGAAAAATCAGCTTAAATGAGTATTTGAATATCTATCAAATGTAAAAAGTAGAGGTCGACTTATTAAGGTGTGACAGTTTTATCACGAAAATGAGTAAAAATAAATTTATCCATAGACTCGCAAATTCACCAGATTATCTTTTGTTGGCAAGTGACGTTCCTACTGGGAATAGCCTAGCCCTGTGACCTGGCGATTACAATCATTAACCCTCAAGCTACCAAGGTATTTAATAGTCCTTAGGCTACCAAGGGTGGCTTTTAGAGCCATCCTAAAAAAAACAAGTTTTCCAGTGAGTTTCATGTTTAATACCAAACATAAGGAACAAAACAACATGTCAACAAAACGAATGCCTATTTCAGTAAAGTTTACATACAGTTTGAACAAACCACCTGGGCCACGAGAGCGTGTCGCCCGCAAGCTGGTGCATCACACTCTCGGCATCTGTGACGAGTTTTGTTACAGTCGCGAGTTGGCTTGCCACTCTCTTTGCACCTGGCGCATCTTAACTGCGGTGCTTCTTGGCCTTCTTGCACAGGTGCTTGTCGACGTTGCTTTAGTGATCAGGTTGACAAGCTCCGTTGAAAGTCCGATAGGTTCCTGCAGTCGGAACAGCATGTGATCTTTGGCTAACTCGGTAGCAAGCTGTTGTAGGAACTGTCGACGTCGCTTGCTCTCCACAACCGTTGTCCAGTCTGGATGGGACATGTTGAAGATGGTGTAGGCGTTGATCCCAGTCACATCCAACATGTTGTGCATGTGGACCATGGACCACCTGTGAACTCGAGTCCTGACCGAGTAGGCCTTGCACATTTCGTCCACTACATCAACGCCTGCTTTGGTTTCGTTGTAGTAGAGCTGCATGTTGCTCTTTCTCTTGCCATCAGGTAGTGTTTCAGCAGAGTGATGCATAGAGGATATTAGATAAACCTTCCTCTTTGGTTTGACTTGATAGGACTGGACTGTGAGTCTCTTCCGGTCGCCACCGAATGCAAAAGATTGAGTCAAATTGCTCCCGTGGTTCATGCAAGATCGCCGGAATGTCCCTCTTATTTTTCTGCATTGTTCCGAGATACGTGGTGTTCCGGTTCAGCAGTTCAGTAGCAACATCCATCGAAGTGAAGAATCTGTCCCCGGTGACATTTCTTCCGTCGTTGAAGAACGGTCCACACAAATTCATCACGAGTGATTTTGCTCGATTTGACTCTTTGTGAACTTCAGCCGCGACACTGTCTTCCGGACGTTTAGTTAGTGGGCTGCCATTCAAGAAATACCTGTTCTTAGCATCTGTGCACCATCTCACAAGCTCGCCATACTTTCCCGGTTTTGACGGATTGTAGATCCGGTGTGGTGAGCGACAACGTGACGCGACCAGTTGTTCATCAATGGTGATTGAATGGATGGCTTTGTAGAAAGTACGGAGTCTTTCATTCCACTCAGACCAGATGTCTCTCAAGGCAGCAAATGAATCTGTTTTCTTCCGGTCTTCTCTGAGCTCTGAATCATCGAATCGCAATACACGGTTCCAAGTTTGGAATAAGTTGCGACTCATAGTTGTGCGGTAGAACGTGTTGTAGTTCTCACTCCAAAGTTGCTCGATAGGAATCTTCTGATCGCCGAAAACCCCTCTGAAGTACAGAATTCCAAAGTAAGCTTTTAGCTGGACAACAGTCAACTGAGCTTCAATACCCAGAGCATTTGCTTTCATCTGAGAAAAATGAACAATTTGCATGAGCATAGTGTCCGGGAAGAAAAGTGACCAGGTTTCCAAAATGGTGTTCTTCACTGCACCTGGTTCGGGTTTCCCTCCACCAAAGTGAACAACATTTGCTGCATCGCGTCGACCTCTCTGCTGAGGTGGTTCAGGTGACCACAAGTAACCATTCTTATCGTTGTAGGGATTTGCTTGTGCCTGTCGAGGTACAAAACCTCGTCCACGACCGCGCACAGCCGGTTGTTGAGACGAAACAAGTAATCCTCGCCCTCTTCCTCCGCCAACGCGTCGTCGTGGCACTGGGGCATCTTCATCACTCGTATTATCCTCACTCGATGCCGAATCATCGTGAACATCTACAATGTGCTCCACGTTATCTTCCTGGTCTGAATCAGCATCTGCTTCTGAGTCCGATTCTGTTGCTCCGAATAGTGCAGCTTGAGCCAGTCGAGCAGCCTCTCGTTGCGGTCGCATGATTGAGAATGACAGTAACTGACAATGTGTAGGGTTGCGCCATCGATTGGCTTTGACCTAGCATCATGGAGCATCGCTCAGATCGGCCGGTCAGACGAGCGTTCGTTCTGCTTCTGGCGTGCACCTTAGCGCGTGCACTTTTGCTGACCTTTTCGCACTCCAGTTCTGACGCCTCGACATCGACGCGTCATCATTCTCTATACCTCTTTCTGTTGTCTGTCTTATAAATGTCAATCTTTGCAAGCCACGTCGCACGCCTCTGTAAATGGGTAGAACCCAAAAGAACTGCGCTGATTCAACGGTCAATGAACAATTAACGAACAACAGTCGCTAGATCATCACAAATCGTTTAAATCGTTTGCTAATATATCTAAGAAAATTGTCATGAAAGGATTTGTCACTGATTGAAACAAACTGAGTAATACTCACGAAAACAGCACAGGGTGGCTCTCAGAACCACCCTTGGTAGCCTAAGGGTTAAAGACAAAACATTGTTCATGATTGTCGCTCATGCCCCTTGATTTGTAGCCATTCAGAAATCAATTTCTAATGGGAAATTAGGTTTTACACTTAGAATGTAGGCAATTGGTCCAACAAAATTGCTTTTTAAAGAATTTTCCCATCTTGGACCATGGCATACCCGGCGAGAACGGCCATCAAACGAAAAAATGCGAGACCTAAAGCACTTGCATTTTTGGAAACAATACATGTCACCATAGAAGTAGATAATAGTACACTAGAATGGAAGTTTGATATCTTGTCTATGTACAATGATGGCACATGGAAAAATCTATGGTTTGTAGATGAGATTCGATCCAAAACATTATATCATAGTCAAACCATTTGCCAAGTTGGTTGTGGAAGTTGTTGACACCAAATTACAGGATTTTCATGAAGAGAATTTTAGTGAGATGGTGATATTGTTTCATGTGAGATAGCCTACTATTCCATGGATTAATTAATATACTGTGTCTATTTGTACCAGTCATTGACAACCATTATACAATTTTTCAACACTGGAATACGAATTTAAATTTGGTTCACAGAGTCATATTGAAAGTGGTCGCTGTACTGGTTGGAAGAACATCTCAAGAATTCACAGATAAAATTTCTAATTATTGGATAATTTCTCGGTCAAGCGGTTAAGAAACATAGTGCTTTTCTGGAATAAGCACACTTAAAATCTTTACCTACAATAATTTCTCAGATAAATAGAATGTCGCTGGAACTCTTCAATTAATAATTGAATGACTTATGTGATATAATTTGATGATATATTGGCAGCTGATATTCGAATGCATGCAGAGATTTTGAAAATTGTTCAAATATAATTAACAGGAACCCTTTAAAGTAAAATAAATGCTCTAACATTTCTTGGCCTCTGATTTCAAGCTGGAGCAATGCATGTTCTGCAAATCGACATTACAAGTTGCATATGTGTCTGATTATTCTCTTGATAGATTATAGGAGCGATATTTGAAAATGATGAACGTACAGAATGCTTTAAAGGATTTCCTTCTTTGTCATCCTGTCGCTGCAGTATTTTGTAGATTCATTATTGCTTTTGTGTACATGCTCTTTGGACATGGGGCAACAATCCAGATCACAAATTGCCTTGATAAATATGAATGCCAACCAGAAAACAAGGAAACCAGCTCGTACAATTTTATTTTTACCCCAACTAAGTTTTGCCCATAATTTTCATGCAATTTCCATTGCAGGACTTTCTCTGGTATTGTTAATTTCTATGCATGTCACAGATGTCATGCATGTCAGTCACCAAAATCATCTATCAGTTATTGCCAAATTATGACGTCATCTTTCAAAATGGCCGCCATGATTATAAAAATGGGCTGTATCTCGAAAATGAATGATCTTAAGGTCCAATAATGCATTGCAAACACATACGAGTCGACCATTTTCTTTCATCTGAGACTAGTGATATGACAATAAGTTACATGTAAGTCAAATAAAGACGTTACAGGCCTAATTCAAAATGTGGTATATCTGTGTTACTCTATCTATTGACTTGTGCTGACTTTGTCATAGATAGTCATTGTCATACCATGAATATCTACACGTACATGTATAGCCTACGTTACTTTGAATTTGAACTAAATTACCTAACTAATTTACATTTGTGATCGTTGAAATAAATAGAGGTGAACCTATACCACAATTTTCAAGGATCGCAATTCGATACTTAATGTTTTATCTTGTTTCATAAATTGATATTTGCGATGACTCTGAGTCCTCCAAAATTCAATGGAGACTCCCCTGACTCCTTCGATGGATTTATCAGACAATTTGAACGGTACGCTAAAATTTCAAAGACAGAAGAAATTAACAAATTGGACCTATTTTTGCTATGTACTGGTGAAAAAATTGCTGGATATTATGATGAGATTAGATGGCCTACATTAACCAAAGATGAGCAAGACGCTATAAAGTCACAGAATATACCAGAGCAGTCGAATTTCTGCGGAAAAAACTTTCAGGAAACAAAAACATCCTACACGAACACATTCGATTATATTCAACGAGACAATCACCGAATCAATCAATCAATGATTACGTTAGCGAACTCAGAGCAATAGCAAAATAGTGCAATTTTCCAACAGCCTTTTTGGATGAAGCGATTCGGAATGTCTTTTTTCAGAAAATACAAAAGGAGATGTTTGCCGAACTTTCGCTCACTATCAAGAGAACAATAAAAACTTCTCTTTAGCTGACGCTGTCATTGCAGCTGAAGTAGAAGAATTGGCGTCTTCCAAGATTACAAGCGAATCTGATGAATGCTCATACCTGTGTAGTCTTCCGATTTTCCCGGAAGCTGTACGATTTTTCGGGTTTTTTCGGAAATTACGATTTTTTGTGAAATTGTACGATTTTTTGATGATTTTTTGATTTTCAGCCAATTGTGCGATTTTTTGATGATTTTTTTGATTTTTCAGCCAATTGTACGATTTTTCATCGATTCTATGTTATTGTAAGATTTTTTCGAAATCAATGTGCTCGATTGTGGTTAGGAATTTTTGCTATCGAATAAGTCACTTTCTTATTATGTACTTGAGGTGTGAGGTTCAGTCAAACGCATTTTAACAATGCAGTTGCTTCTCAGATATTATAAGTTGTAACCGTCCTAGGCGTCAACATATGCCGTCCACATTTAAAGCCACAAAGCCAGGCCATACGAAGGTGTGAAGCAGATCCTAACTGAACTCGTATTTGTTGGTGACTATGTCGTTTCCAATTATGCAAGGTGGCTCGTATATGTGCCCCGACTGAGACTTTAACGCAAGTAACGCCTGTAAATTGCCATCCACCCTATCATCGCTATTATGCAGCTCTGATCCCACCCCTGAAATTTATCTCATCTTATTAAGGCTTAAGACCCGTCCCAGCCCAACTCACCGGTCGCCTTTTAATTCGCAACTGTTCAGTTGTTGTCTACACCTCGACGTAAATTTATGGTGAGTAATGCATGAGCATACTCGTACATGGGCAAGTTTCCATGTGGTACAGGTACATAAGGGTGTATTAGGCCTGGTAAATGTAGGTCTCATCCGTTATTAAGCAGGCTTTTCTGTCTCATTACTGCATATGGCATATGCAATTGCTGTTATAATCCTTTCTCTGATTCTTTGTCGTACGCCTCTGCGTGTACGTAGGCCTACTTGGAATTCAGAGTGGCCTGCGCTTTTCTGCATTGTACATGGGTGTGGTGTTTTAAGTTTTTATCTTTATTATTTCAGATTTCAAAATTGAGTATTTTTCAAGAATATATGTGTATGGGAAAACTACATTGATTCTTTTCTTTCGTTTTACTGCCGTCTATTCTCTTTGTATTGCAATTTGAAGAAGATTCTTCGGGCTATGTCTCAATTTTGTTTTTGTTATATTTCGTATTATGTAATTAGTCACCTATTTGTTTTAGAAAATCATATCTCTTATCAGACACAAGCAATCCGCTTCTTGTTTTATTTTTGTTTTGTTACGTTTTGTTTTGACTGCATTATACACTTTTTAGATTATTATGTTTGTTTTTAGTACAAGAATGCATAAGGAGTGTGGAATGAGAGGGGAATATGCAATTTTATTGAAATTATAGACAATTTTGAATTGTGCGATTTTTAAGGGTTTTTTTGTACGATTTTCCCGGAAGGATTGTACGATTTTTGAAATTTTGAGGTACACAGGTATGAATGCTTTATTTCAGCAGTCTCATCAACAAAATTCGGCAAAATTTCAAAGAAGAATGTTGAAAAGAAATGCTTTTGGTGTGGCTCTGAAACACTTCATGGAAAATTAGATTGTCCAGCCAAAGATAAACAGTGTAGAAAATGCTTGAAAATAGGTCACTTAGAATCTGTCTGCAAATCGACTATCCAAACAAATAGAGTTTCAACTGTGACATCAACAGATTTGACAATCGGGACTCTGAATACGATTTTTCTGATAGAAAATATATCAATTCCATTGTAAATGGTGAACACGTACAATGATTGGTTGACCCCGGAAGCGATATATCAATAATAAACAAAGAATTAGCTGAAACTTTGAAGGTACATGTTAGCAATGAACTTTCTACTGCAAGAGCAGCAAACAAGCGAGCATTGGTGCTTATTGGTAAGACTCAGTTGGCAATGGAGTTGGAAAATTGCACATAGGACAGTGAGGTTTACATTGCTCATGAATTGTGTGATGAAGCTATTCTTGGTACAGCAGATTTGAAGAAGTTTTCAACTGTCAATTTTGTTTTCCATGGTCCCTTACCAGCTTTGGTGATTTCATCAGTGAATGAGATCGACCAGAACAATAACAGCGGAATATTACGAGAATTTTCCAGCGTGTTTGATAGACCTGCTTTGATGAAAGTTGAACCAATTTGAATCACATTGGAAAATGACACAAATCCAATAAGAACCGCGTCCAGATATTATTTTGATTCTGACAAAGAATTCATCGACACAGAAGTGAACAGACTATTGAAAAATGGCATAATTCAAAGGTCTCATTCTAATTGGCGTTCTCAAGTTTTGATTGTTCCGAAACCCAATAACAGAAAACGCATGGTTATCGATTATTGAAGAACAGTCAACAAGTTTACAAAAATTGATGCTTTTCCTGTTCCACTGATCTCTGAAGTGTTGTCAAAAATACAAGGACACAATTTCTTTTCAACAGTGGATTTGAAAGACGCCTATCATGGAGTACCTCTGAAATCAGAAGAATTTCATTTGACAGCTTTTGAAGCTAATGGGGAACTTTATGAATTCTGGCGTCTACCCTTTGGAGTGACCAACGGAGTACCTGCCTTTTGCAGAATCATCAAAGATTCATTGAAGGACTTAGTTGGAGTTGTCAATTATTTCGATGACATCGTTATATGTGGGAAAACGTTGGAAGATCACGATAACAATCTACGCAACTTTATGAAACGAGTCCAGGAAGTCGGAATTTCACTCAATTCTGATAAGTGCAATTTCTGCACAACGAAATTGTATTCCTTGGTCATGTCTTTGAAGATGCTAAAATGAAACCAGACCTAGAACGTTTACGTCCACTGATCGACATGCCCATTCCTAAAACAAAAAAGGAATTAGAACGCATCCTGGGAATGTTCGTTTACTACTCGAAGTGGATACGCAATTTTGCGGAAATTGCTAATCACTTATTTGAAGCAAACAAAAACAGTGTGTTTCCTCTTTCTGATGATTGTATTGCTGTGATTGAGAAAATCAAAAGCGAAATCTCCAAATCTGCCTTATCGATTCCGATGGAGGGAAAGTTACTGACATTAGAAACGGATGCAAGTCTGCAAGCAATTGGTGGAGTTTTGAGCCAAAACGGCAAACCAATTTCATTTTATTCCCATAAACTGAATGAAGTTGAATCAAAATGGTCTTCAATTGAATTGGAAGCATTTGCAATTGTCAAATCTGTGGATAAATTTCATCAATTTCTCATAGGAAGACCATTCAGATTGCTAACTGATCAACAGGGAATTGCATACGTATTCGACTTGAAACACAAATCAAAGATGCAAAAGTCACACGATGGAGACTTGAACTATCAGAATTGAATTATCAAATTGAACATCGATCTGGACTGAGCAACACAGCGGCCGATGCAATGAGTCGTGTAAGTTCCTGTGCAACTGGATTTAATGCAGAGAATGATTCTGACATTGAATTGCTGATCAAAAAGATTCATGAAGAAATGGGACACCCTGGGATAAATCGCACTTGAGTTGATGAGAACGCGAGTGAGTGAAACCACCAAATTAAGAAGCCTGGTCCAGAAGCACATTTCTGATTGTAGCATTTGCGCTCAGTTGAAGTCCAAATACTGTCAAGTTAGAGATTCAAATGTCATTCTTTCACCCAAGTCATGGGTTAGATTGTCCATTGATTTTGTCGGCCCTAAACCTGTGAGTACAAATGGCAATTCTTGGATGTTAACAGTCATCGACGAATTTTCGAGATTTCCTTTCGCTTTTCCTATGCAACTTCCAACTACTAAAGAAATAATCAAGTGTCTCGCGAATTTATTCATGATGTTTGGCCCTCCAAGCTATATTCACAGTGACCGAGGGGCTCAATTCAATAATTGCGAAGAATTCAAAAATTTTCTGGATAGCTGGAATATCACGAAAACTAGAACGACTCCCTTTCATCCACAGGGTAATGGCCAAAATGAGCGCTACAACAGAAGAATCTGGAAAACTTTGAAAGCAGATTGATGCAAAAATCTAAATCAATTTCGAAATGGGACGAACAATTAAATTTTGCTTTGATGAACATTCGAACACTACCTCAAGAGCCTTGTAGTACAAAAGTCCGCATGAGGAACTATTTGCTTTTCAACGCAGATGTATTTTCGATGACAAATGTCCATCTCTTGACAATTCTTCAAATGAGGCTACTTTATCTGCATGGTTGAGTCCCGGAAAGCCGGCTTTCCTGAAGAATTTTCAGCGAAAAAAGAAATCAGATCCTCTTGTTCAAAAGATCTACGTGAAAAGGTTGAATTCCCCGTACCACGTAACGGTCTTGTTTCCAAGAACCGGGAGAGCTGATACTGTATCTGTTCGTCATTTGTCCCGAGCGCCTGAGGAAGAAGAAGGCTCAGACGAATGTGAAGTTACTAGCGATAGTGCAAATGTTCACGATGTGAGTGATTTCCTAATCGAGAATGACGAAGTCGATGATGAAGAGTTGCCATCAGCCGAAATTACAGTTATTGACGGTGAAGAAGACGTTGAGGATGCCAGCGCACCCCTGCGACGTTCTGGCAGAGATCACCGCTCAACTGATCGCTTCGTTCCTGTAAACTGAAAAGTATTTCTTCAAGAAGGGAAGAATGTGATATATCTGTGTTACTCTATCTATTGACTTGTGCTGACTTTGTCATAGATAGCCATTGTCAAACCATGAATATCTACACGTACATGTATAGCCTACGTTACTTTGAATTTGAACTAAATTTGTCACTACCTTTGTGATCGTTGAAATAAATAGACGTGAGCCTATACCATACAAAATTTTCGCCATAATTACGAAAATCTGCTGTAACCCGAAAATAAATAACTTTGAGGCCTAAGTATCTATATAGTGTCAACATATTAGTCTGTCCTAACACATCTAAAGTTGTTATCTAACTATCTCCTAACATATCTCTTGTTGGAGCTTTACAACGTTCGACTTGCTCGCTTTGGAAAAGATCTCTCGCCAGACTTCGCTACTTAAATTTCCGAATTCTAAACTGTTAATTTCGATCTAGGAATCAGCGTCACAACAGATGCTTCAACCACGTGGTACAATTTTGTCGATTCCACTGTGGACAGACTCGCTCGCTTGTTCACTATATTTTCCCAAAGATGATTGGTGGAATCTTCAAAATTGTACCATATGGTTGAAAATTGCATAAGCATCTGTTGTGACGCTGATTCCTAGATCGAAATTAACAGTTTAGAATTCGGAAATTTAAGTAGCGAAGTCTGGCGAGAGATCTTTTCCAAAGCGAGCAAGTCAAACGTTGTAAAGCTCCAACAAGCGAGCGAGTCTGTCTAGGGATCTTGCCACTTCATGGGAGAATGCGGCAAAGTTCCACTCAACCATTCAAAATATGGAACAAATTTGCGGGAAACATTTGTTCGCCACAATGGTTGACATCTGTGACTTAAGTAACACTCCACCTTGCTATCACCCACTTTATTTGTCACTGTTAAGTAAAAAAATAATTTTTGAAAATTGCGCGCTCTCAAATGTATGCGCTATCTAAAAGACTCAATAGGACAGAGATCTGTAGGATTTTCTACTTATGTCTTATACTTATTGATGTAAGATGCTTTAGATAAGTTAGGATAGACTAATGTGTTGACACTATATAGATACTTAGGCCTCAAAGTTATCTATTTTCGGGTTAAAGCAGATTTTCGTAATTATGGCGAACATTTTGAATTAGGCCTGTAACGTCTATATTTGACTTACATGTAACTTATTGTCATATCACTAGTCTCAGATGAAAGAAAATGGTCGACTCGTATGTGTTTGCAATGCATTATTGGACCTTAAGATCATTCATTTTCGAGATACAGCTCATTTTTATAATCATGGCGGCCATTTTGAAAGATGACGTCATAATTTGGCAATAACTGATAGATGATTTTGGTGACTGACATGCATGACATCTGTGACATGCATAGAAATTAACAATACCAGAGAAAGTCCTGCAATGGAAATTGCATGAAAATTATGGGCAAAACTTAGTTGGGGTAAAAATAAAATTGTACGAGCTGGTTTCCTTGTTTTCTGGTTGGCATTCATATTTATCAAGGCAATTTGTGATCTGGATTGTTGCCCCATGTCCAAAGAGCATGTACACAAAAGCAATAATGAATCTACAAAATACTGCAGCGACAGGATGACAAAGAAGGAAATCCTTTAAAGCATTCTGTACGTTCATCATTTTCAAATATCGCTCCTATAATCTATCAAGAGAATAATCAGACACATATGCAACTTGTAATGTCGATTTGCAGAACATGCATTGCTCCAGCTTGAAATTAGAGGCCAAGAAATGTTAGAGCATTTATTTTACTTTAAAGGGTTCCTGTTAATTATATTTGAACAATTTTCAAAATCTCTGCATGCATTCGAATATCAGCTGCCAATATATCATCAAATTATATCACATAAGTCATTCAATTATTAATTGAAGAGTTCCAGCGACATTCTATTTATCTGAGAAATTATTGTAAGTAAAGATTTTAAGTGTGCTTATTCCAGAAAAGCACTATGTTTCTTAACCGCTTTACCGAGAAATTATCCAATAATTAGAAATTTTATCTGTGAATTCTTGAGATGTTCTTCCAACCAGTACAGCGACCACTTTCAATATGACTCTGTGAACCAAATTTAAATTCGTATTCCAGTGTTGAAAAATTGTATAATGGTTGTCAATGACTGGTACAAATAGACACAGTATATTAATTAATCCATGGAATAGTAGGCTATCTCACATGAAACAATATCACCATCTCACTAAAATTCTCTTCATGAAAATCCTGTAATTTGGTGTCAACAACTTCCACAACCAACTTGGCAAATGGTTTGACTATGATATAATGTTTTGGATCGAATCTCATCTACAAACCATAGATTTTTCCATGTGCCATCATTGTACATAGACAAGATATCAAACTTCCATTCTAGTGTACTATTATCTACTTCTATGGTGACATGTATTGTTTCCAAACGGTCCAAGATGGGAAAATGCTTTAAAAAGCAATTTTGTTGGACCAATTGCCTACATTCTAAGTGTAAAACCTAATTTCCCATTAGAAATTGATTTCTGAATGGCTACAAATCAAGGGGCATGAGCGACAATCATGAACAATGTTTTGTCTTTAATGATTGTAATCGCCAGGTCACAGGGCTAGGCTATTCCCAGTAGGAACGTCACTTGCTAACAAAAGATAATCTGGTGAATTTGCGAGTCTATGGATAAATTTATTTTTACTCATTTTCGTGATAAAACCGTCGCACCTTAATAAGTCGACCTCTACTTTTTACATTTGATAGATATTCAAATACTCATTTAAGCTGATTTTTCGCCAACCGACTAAGTGGATATTGTAGCAACTAATTACCTGTATGCTTGTATGCTAGATTCATATGAAAATCTATTGCATGCGAAAATTCAAATTTCAAATAGAAAATTCAATTCGCGAAAGCTTTAACTAAAAAATATTTATTTTCTATGAAATGTTGAAGTAAATAGTCTGCTATGAATTGATTCAAATATTTGCTATCGTCGTAAATTCCTGAACGCCAAGAGCTGTTATCTATAAGCAGATTCTCTAATTATTATTATCAAAGATGGCCACCAACTTTTTATAATTTGTTTGATAGATCTGTAGTGTGTGGGAATTGTTAAGGAGGTGCGGGGGAAATTAGAGTATCGGCAATAGAAACTGGACAAGGATTACTAGAGAAAATAAGAAAAAGAGTATGTAGAGCGTTATGTCGCGAACTATCGCCGGCAAACTTCGCAAGCAAACATGCTAAAAATATTACTGAACTATATGACATCATGTACATGTAGTTGATCCTATATCAGCTTTTCGCTAGATGCGATACCACAGGGTGCCCGCCTATTATCATTTTGTCCTAAACATCCAGCTTCTTTCAACGAACAGACTTTGTTCAGCAGTCTAGCTGGAGCATCAATTAGCCTATGTATTGTTAATAATTTCAAGAAGCTTCAAATTAGGCTACATAAAAAATAAATGTCAAAGCATGTAACCTAATTAATACAACGGCGTTGATTGAATTGAATTTCCTGAGTTTTCGAAAGGGGCTATTTGAGAATTTGGTAATTGCAGTCTATGTAAGCTTTTTTACTGAAGCATCATCAAATGATTCACACTACACAGCAATTTTGACCTCTTTAAACATTCATTAATGCTTGAAAAGCGCAATCAGCAAGTTGATTGATAAAATGTCACCATCAAAATCGCTACTTTGGATATCTTTGGGGTGGAAAGTACTCATACTTTACATTTGAGGGTTATGCTTAATAGCGACAAGTGCTGACCTGCTATAATTTGACTTCATGCATGCAATAGCTTGTTTACAACATTTCCACATCATCGTTGCCAGACCTCAATTTCACTTTTTGCGCGGCCAGAAAAATATTGTGCAGAAAAAAATACAAATTGTTTCCTTCATCGTTGGTATTATCCCTTTTTCTGCTTCAGAATTTATATCAATTTACGAAGCTCTCTTTGCCAGTTTATGTTTGTAGTACTTTCATAGCCTTTACTTATTTTTCAGTACATTCTATCTGTCTATTTTAATAAAATCTTCTTTAAGCTAGTTTTGCAGTTTCACTCTGACAATCACTTTTTATTTAGTGCAAGATAGATGTCCTGAGATAAAACAAAACTGCAGACTGAACACTTTCATTGAAAACGATGTATCTGTTGCAAAAATGGGAAAAGCACATGTGGCAAAATTTCGCATTTAAACTTGAACAATATGCACAATACAAAACAGGGTCAGATTGCACTGGTAGAATTTACGCGAATAATTTTATCTAATTGATGAATGAGGATATGAAAACTTTCATATATTGGTCCTGCAAATTATAAGCATACAATTACTTGACGAAAAATTATAAATGGTTCTTAATGAATGAACCATAACAGTAACTAGCCTAGAAGGAAATAAACAAAATCTAAAATGCGCGATTTGATTATAAAACTAGATAAATCTCATAATTAGGCCTATCTACTAAAAAAGTCTATCATCTAGTTTCGCCTACTGAGTATCATGAGAGTCAATTGCCTTATAGGCGTGATGGGTATCCATTGCCTTATAGTCAAAATTACATGTGTATAAAAAGGATTTAATGATCTGTATTTCATCTTGATTCAAATTCATGTTTGATTTTGTATCTTGACATTCATGTTTAAAAAGTAGGGAACATCCTGTGATTTTCTTTTTTTTTGGCCTTCAAAATGGCTATTTTCAATATTTTCAAAATAGCTGATACGTTAGCAAACTCTAGCTACTATCATAGTTAACGTCTAAAATGTCTTCTGCTTTGCATTGCAATTGGGCCTGTAATGGACTTGCTCAGTGCCTTCTCTCAGACGGCTGATTCATTTGCGTAGACCAGTGGTGGCAGCGAATGGTCTGCCGGGACATATTGGGTGTCCCGCTACCGCTTCTCATATCTAAAGTGGCCCGCTGACATTACTTGAATCGGTGAAGTGAAAATGACTCACTCCGACTCCGACCTTTGAGAGATACTTCTAAGAGTGAGGGATCCTCTTTAGAATTTGCAAAACCATTAATTACTATTCATAAATGAGCAATATGATGGCACAAAAATCACATTCGAATGATCCAACCATGCTAGTAGTAAGAAAACGGCGAACACTCGACCGGCGCCCCCCCTCTGGAACGGCAGAGTGTCGTGGTCGGCCGCCGTGGTGCTTCGGGTCTGAGTCCCCCCCCCTCTGGAACGACAGAGGTTGTAGTCTGTCGTGGTGTACCGACCAGGTGGGTTCACAAACTGTTCGCTGACGCCCCCCCCTCTGGAACGATAGAGTGTCGGTCGTGGTGGACTTGGGCGACCGCCATGATTAGTCTTGAGGCTATAGTGTGTGATGTTTTTCGTGCAATCTGCTGAATGTTGGGTTGTAAAATGGGTTGTTTCGAGTGGAAGGAGTGGTCGGATGAGAAAACGGAGGTCGGATTCGTATTCAGCGTGAAATTCTGCATCGGTATAGTGAGTTTCAAGGCAATCGGTGAGAAAAAATTTTCAACATTTTTCGAAAAACGACAGAGTTAGAATTTGGGACGTTTTGGTGTGTAGCGTCAAATCGAAGCATCGGATGAGAAAACGGACGTCAGATTCGGATTCAGCGTGAAATTCTGCATCGCTATGGTGATCGAGTTTCAAGTCAATCGGAGAGAAAAAATTTTCGGCTGACGTCCCCCCCCTCTGGACAGCTTGCTTCGATTTTGGCTTCCAGTGGACGGATTTTGTCGTGCGATAGCTCGTTTGAAAGCTAAGAGTGAGACAAATTCAGTGAAAGAAACGGCTTGTTCCTATCTGTCTTCGTTCAAAAGTTAGAGCGGTTACAAGATTTTAGGTCGGAGCTCGCTTACCTGAAAAAATCCTAAGTGTCAGAGTGACTTTGTATGGGTAAAATTTTGAAAATTTTCCAAAGTGTGGAATTTCGACCTGGGACCGTCACCAAAACATTTTTCATCAAATTTTGAAATTTCACTGACGTCCCCCCCCTCTGGACAGCTTGCTTCGATTTTGGCTTCCAGTGGACGGATTTTGTCGTGCGATAGCTCGTTTGAAAGCTAAGAGTGAGACAAATTCAGTGAAACAATCGGCTTGTTCCTATCTGTCTTCGTTCAAAAGTTAGAGCGGTTACAAGATTTTAGGTCGGAGCTCGCTCACCTGAAAAAATCCTAAGTGTCAGAGTGACTTTGTATGGGTAAAATTTTGAAAATTTTCCAAAGTGTGGAATTTCGACCTGGGACCGTCACCAAAACATTTTTCATCAAATTTTGAAATTTCACTGACGTCCCCCCCTCTGGACAGCTTGCTTCGATTTTGGCTTCCAGTGGACGGATTTTGTCGTGCGATAGCTCGTTTGAAAGCTAAGAGTGAGACAAATTCAGTGAAAGAATCGGCTTGTTCCTATCTGTCTTCGTTCAAAAGTTAGAGCGGTTACAAGATTTTAGGTCGGAGGTCGCTCACCTGAAAAAATCCTAAGTGTCAGAGTGACTTTGTATGGGTAAAATTTTGAAAATTTTCCAAAGTGTGGAATTTCGACCTGGGACCGTCACCAAAACATTTTTCATCAAATTTTGAAATTTCACTGACGTCCCCCCCCCTCTGGACAGCTTGCTTCGATTTTGGCTTCCAGTGGACGGATTTTGTCGTGCGATAGCTCGTTTGAAAGCTAAGAGTGAGACAAATTCAGTGAAACAATCGGCTTGTTCCTATCTGTCTTCGTTCAAAAGTTAGAGCGGTTACAAGATTTTAGGTCGGAGCTCGCTCACCTGAAAAAATCCTAAGTGTCAGAGTGGCTTTGTATGGGTAAAATTTTGAAAATTTTCCAAAGTGTGGAATTTCGACCTGGGACGTCACCAAAACATTTTTCATCAAATTTTGAAATTTCACTGACGTCCCCCCCCTCTTATCGATTGCATATTCACAGGGTATATAAGAACGGGATCGGGAGAGGAATTTCACTAAGTTGAGAAACTGACTACAGGTAAGTCGTTTCTCTTGAGGTCCGATATAGGACTTCTGACTTTACATTGCTGATATCAGCTAAGGTGTCAGACTAATAGGTTAGTCAGTATAGCATGACTGACCATTTGATGATAGTAGGCCGAAATCTTCAAACGGCTATAACTTTGCTTCTACAAGTCCTTTAGACTTGATTCAAAAAACATTCGACAGCGTTTGCTATGCTGAAGGTGACAGACTACTTATAAACGTTTTATGAGTAGTACTAAAATACTGAAAAATTTAAATTCATATTTAATGATAATAATTAAAGTTTTTGAATAAAAAGCAGTCGTTTATGAGTCTCTGTGACTTGGGTCGTTTCCTCTTGTAAATAACTCCACCGGTTTTCATGTCAAAACTGGGGCCCGGATACCAACACAGTGATATGACGCACGCTCTGTCCGATCGAGGTTGGATTTGTGGGTCGAGACCTTGGAGCTGGGATAAGATCCCTTCTGAGTAATGCCTGTAACGGATTCAAGAGCTTAACACCCAAACGGTTGCTGACTTGCTATCAAATGTTTGGTGACTTAGTCTTTCAATGCATATCAGCAAGTAGTATCCTATAAACACTTGCTATCAAATTTTACTCTATCTTTACAGAATTATCATGAAAAAACCGAATAACGCAAAGATGTTAGTTGGCAAGTGCAGTTGTGGCAAGATTGCCAGAGGTAGCGAACTTAAGAAGCATTTAAAAGAAAAAGAGGGGACGATGGGCCATGAGAGGAAAGTGATGTTGAGGTTGTGTGTGTCTTGTCGGAAATGTGTGATGGGGGATGAGAAGGAATTTATGAAGGCGCATTTGCAGTGTGAGAGTGGGAACATCGGAGAGAAGGGGTTCAAGGCATGGTTTGAGGGAGAGTTGTTGAAGAGGGAAGAGGTGAGAAAGGCGGTGGCAACGATTCAGGACGTGATTGGGGAGAAAGTGGTGAGGAATGCGAGTGATGTGATTTCGAGTGATGGGAGTTCGAATGAGGAAGTTGAGTTGAGAGCGAAAATGAAGAAGAAGGATGATGTTGATTTGGATGCGGTGATTTGTTTGGGGACATAGCGGATTTGAAGGAAGAGTGGGAGGGGAAGGAAGTGGCTAAGCCGATGGCAGCGTCATCGCCACGGCAGCAAGAGGCGTATGATACGGAGGTATTTGTGAGAATGAAGGATCGTGTGATGGCTTTGGAAAGTAATAATAGAAAAGTTTTGAAGGAGAATGAAGAGCTGAAGGTGAAGGTTGAGGGGTATAGGGCAACGAGGGAAGAGTTGGAGAGCTTGAGAAAGAAGGAGAAGGAATGGATGGCGGAAAGGAGCGAGTTGATGAGGAAGGCAGGTTTGGTGGAGAGTTTGCAGGCGAGTGTGTCGAGGAAGGATGAAGAGATAGAGCGGATGCGAAGCGTGGTGAAGGAGACGGAGGAGGTGAAGGTTATTAATAAGAGGTTGCCGGTGAAGTGGAGGCGACTGCATGAGCGTTTGAAGTGTCGAAAAAGGAGAGTATATGAAGTTCATCTTCCCCTCTTTGAGAATAACGTATGCGATGCCCCTACAATCTCCAGCGACTTAAATGAGACACAGTTGTGTTATGAGGGGGATGGAGTTCGCTGCTCCACATGACGATGAACATCAATGGAGATCTTGATGACTTCGTCGTCAGAAAAGTCAGAAAGAAGGTTCCCAGTAAGTCTATTCAACATAATCATTTTGTAGCTCATCTAATCTCCTATTATTTTTCTTTCAGAGTGTTTGCAGTAGTAGTGTCGGTGGACGGAGAACGACCCATGGGCTCTTTTAAGGGCCAACCTTCTAATGCAGCTAAAGCGGTCCCAAGCCCGCCACATATCCTCGGATATGGAATGCAGAGGGGAAGAAAAATGATGAATGGAATGAAATGGGAGGACACTCACGCGCCACACGCAACATAACACACTTCTCTCTTCCGTAGTCTAACAAGCTCTTTACAGATGGATCGCAGTCGATTGCTATCCCTGAAGCATTCTGATTCGCTGTTGAGCAATTCATTGTTGAAAACCCTATATAAGCCAGAAGATTGTAGCGCTTCTCATTCAATTTCAAGTCACGATGGAAGCCACATCTGCCAATAGCATTCCCGTCTTCATCGATGAAGACAACGCCATTCCTGAGTTCGTCATCCTCGACGAGTGGGATGAAGAGGATGAGAAGAAGGGGAAGATTAGGAAGATAATTTGGAGGGATGAGGTGTGGACTCCGAATACCACTCGCATCCGAAAGGTGCCAGATGCACCAGCACGGCTTAGGCGGTATAGGGTCTATGAGAACCTAACCGTCATACCCCTTGACTACTCCAGCCAATAGTCAACTTAATTCACACCCCGAGAACGAACCACCGGTTCTCTTAAGGGCCACCATGGGACAAGACATGATAGAACCTCCACGCGGTTTGCCCTGGGCAGTCTTCGGACTGGCGAATACTATCATTAAGTTGAATCTGCTATCAGTCAACTTGAACGTTGCAAATGAAGTTCGGTGTAAACTTCCTTTCGACGGGCGTTCCTGTAAAGGGCGGCGGTGAAACCCGTAGCTATGTATACCGCAAGGGACATTCGGCAATGGTCAATCTTGTTAAACCTCTCTGCGTCATGTTTGCAAGTGATTGCCTCTGTCTCTTGCCTCTGTCACAAAAACAGTTGAGCTGCTTTAAACGTTCTTTCTGCATCTATCATCATCGTCCATATGAAATGTTTTAAGATTTACAAGTTAGACTAAGCGTGCTACTATTTCCAAATGAAAAAGTATACATGGTTAAATCATCCACTTAACCCATCCGTAGTCTAACAAGCTCTTTACACATGGATCGCAGTCGATTGCTATCCCTGTATCAGAAGTGTAAGCTATCTTAATTTATTTGACACTATTTCATCTATCATCATCGTCCATATGAAATGTTTTAAGATTTACAAGTTAGACTAAGCGTGCTACTATTTCCAAATGAAAATGTATACATGGTTAAATCATCCACTTAAGCCCATCCGTAGTCTAACAAGCTCTTTACACATGGATCGCAGTCGATTGCTATCCCTGTATCAGAAGTGTAAGCTATCTTAATTTTATTTGACACTATTTCATCTATCATCATCGTCCATATGAAATGTTTTAAGATTTACAAGTTAGACTAAGCGTGCTACTATTTCCAAATGAAAATGTATACATGGTTAAATCATCCACTGAAGCCCCATTCAAGTACGTCAGTATGAAAGCAAAGATAATACGAAATAAAAATTTATTATGGCATGTATTTCAAAAGGTCTTCATCGTCAATATCGTCCCAGAGTCTGGCTTCACATAGATAACAAAAACAGTTCAGTTGCTTTAATCGTTCTTCCACTGCGAGCCTCACTTTATCAATATACTCCCACTCTGCCATAGTTCGTGGCTGGGAGTTAGGGGTGTACCACTCCCATAATTGGTGGAGGAATTTCGTGCTGGTGATCTCCATCACATCGTCAGTATCGTACTGGAGATACTTCCACCTCACGCTGTTAAGTCGGGGACACTCCTTCTCACATACACTCTCCTCTTCCTCATCCGCTGGTTAATGATAACTTCTGTATGTCAGTTGGTACACCTTCTACCTTCGTTTCTTGAGCGTTGGGTGACGAGTGCCTTTGGGTTGAGCTTGGAG
>CAJQUW010012652.1:0-14617 GCA_907163375.1 Prostheceraeus crozeri
TCATGAAGCGCCATCGCTACACCATCGTCAACATTCTCCGTCGCTTCAGACTCTACACCAAAATCGATCTCACAACATTACACCAACACCTTCCAAACAGCAAGTATTACCCGGGCCGACCTCAAATGTTAGTGGTGAAGATGAACAATTCACGGAATCTTCAAGTCTTCCCAAATGGGACTGTACAGATTCTCGGCGCCCTTTCTCATTCATCGGCGCAGTCAATGCACTTAGAGCTACAGAGACTACTACGTCGGATATGGAAGAGGGGGAGGTGTGTGATGTCGAATCTGAGTGTGGACAATATGGTGATCTCTACTCAATTGAGTGAAAGTGTATCATTTTTGAAGATTCGTACCAGCAGTTACAATTTGTGTTATGAACCCGAACTTTTTCCTGCAGCTCTCATTAGTTGTTGGTTACCTGTGCATGTTGCAATCTTTCATAATAGTAAAGTGATCATTACTGGACTAAAATCTCATGTACAAGCAAATGTGATCCTAGACTATCTCATCGAGTATGTACGTACCCAGCGGATTGTAAAATAAAAAACAATTTTTCCAACATAATGTTTTTATTTCAAATCATGATAGAACTTACAAATCATTTCTTCATTAGAGGATGGATTACATGAAAAGTTCTGAATAACAGATACAAATCGAGATACATGTAAACGTTTTAAGATGAAGTATAGTACAAAAGCACCACACGTTGATGAAAGTGGAGGTTGTAGTATGCGTTCATTTCGCTGATATTGACGCGTATGTTTTCTCAACCACTGCTGTGTTGGTATATTTGGAGGTTGAGCAAGAGAGTCACATAGTTCACCACGTCGGTCTTCTCCAATAAAGATCGCTTTCCAATGCTCACCGCCTAAATTCTGCGAATAAGTGTTTAGCACAATAAAGATGGGATAGTGATTTACTGCAGGTGGTAAGGTATCGAGCGAATAGACATTATCGAAAGCTTTCAACGTCGCTTCGTCTGCATTACGCTGTACTTTAGTTTTAATATCGTCAGCAGTCAACCAACTCATTAACGATTATACTGAAGAATCACGTCACGATACTTTGTAATTTCAATATTTGAATCGAAGACTGCATAAATTAATACATTGATCGTCTCAGGTAGTGTTCTTTTGAACGTCAAATCCAAACGAATATTATGAGGCACGTTCGCTTGACGATAGGGTGCACTAATATCGCTGTCAGCAGTCAAATCAAATGCATAAATAGTATATCCACTCTTAAACTCTTTCATAGTGAGTCCGTTGGTGTCATCCGTATTGTAGAAGCCAAAGACATCCATAAAATCAACATAACTGCGCATAAATTGATCCGCAGCAAAATCTGGTTTGTAGGGTGGACCAGGATGACTCACACCATTTACACGTAAAGCAATTTCACTTAACTGATTGTGTTTAAAATTGAAAGGATTCTTCTTTATATTACCATTAAATGCATCATTTTCAACCATTGCCACCATGAGGAGCTTCGGTGCTTCCGATGGAAAGAGGCCATCTTTCATGAAACTCTTTTGATCTTTCGGAATTGTAAAGGTGAGAAGCTTTGTATGCTGAACGGGGTAAATGGCATTTTGGCGGTTAAGACCTTCAGCATGCCCTCTAATGACACTTGGATTCGGTACTACTCGACGAATGTAAAGTGCAATATCTTCCACATGAATTCTAAAATTGTCAACTTTAGCAAATGCATTCAGCGCAAATTCAGGCTTATTCAATGTCAGCTTGAGTCGCATGCTGGTATTACAGAGAAAAAACTTTGACTGTCTAAAGAAGTCTAAATTCAGCGGACCATAGAGCTGACATACTTTACTATCTTTAATCATAGCAGATCGCTTTATAAAGCCACTGTTTGTTTCAGCATCAAATTTTCCTGCTTCATCTCTGTACCATCCCATGGCTTCCATATGACTTTTTTGTGCTGCTAGATGAAACTGTGATACATGATTGAAATATGATTTATAGGGGTAATCGCTTTGACCACCTTCCACCTGCTGCTCTCCAATCGTTAGAGAAACATCGCGAAGTAATGTAGTCAATGGTAAATTGTTCAGTCCAACTTTATGCGCATCGTCAATAGCAGTTCCATCTGCTGCTGAATTCTAAACCTCAAATCAACCATCGCATAACTCAAATCTATGTAGTCATCACTACCACCAGGAATAACAAATTCAATGGGGCCAGCATTCTCAGCTGTTCGAGGATGATAATCTACAATACTTGAACTAAGAATATCTGTCTGTATGGCTTGTTGATCAAACAAACAAAACCCGGAAGTTTTACACTCCATGATTAGAAGTTATGGCAGCGTCGTCGTTTAGCGCCTGATGAATGATTAGAGCCTCTGCGACGTTTGCGTGAATGCCTTTTGACTGAAGATCGCACCTTACCAGCTCCGCGATGTTTCCTCCTTCCTTTATTCATTCGTTTAGGCGATTTCTTTCCTTGAGTAACACCAGCAAAGGTCTGCTTCAATGTTTTTAAACCGCGTTCCTTCCCACGATTCAACAAACTGCTCTTAAAACTTCTACCTCTGGAAAGATCACTAGCAACATCACCAGCAAAAGCCAACGGCATTACTTAAAACATTTCGTTTTAAAGATCTACCGACATTGGATATGAGAGGTGCTACAACAGATTTCAGTGCACCAAGTATGCTACCTCCACGTTGGCGGCGAGCACCGATGTAAATTTGTCCTCCGCCACTTACATAGGAGGGTCGTGAATAAAATGAGGCAGTTGGATTCATAGCTCAAACCCTAAACATTGTTAGTTACAACTTTGCATGAATCACTGTCGATCACTTAGATGAAAGATGTCGGCACGACGCATCCAAGAGTTCATACTTGAAGGATAGCCAGTCCATTTAACAAGACACCATTCTTCACCTTGTCGCTTTTTACATCGAATGATTTTCTCTACCAAATATGTTTCACTTTCAGTGACTAACTCAATCTCATCGCGGTAAAAGCTACCCTCAATTTCTTCATTATCGTAATCTTTCAACTTGTAGGTGGTGGGAGAGTCTTTTTGATCAATCCTTGATACTGTAAATACCTCCTCTGTCCAATTCGGAAGGTACCCTTTAGCAAAAACACTCTTCACTTTTGAGATACGAACTTTATCACCAATTTTCACATCACTTTTCACATGAGTGCGTTTACGTTGGAATGATTCGCGCACTTTATCTACATTGTCAGCATTTACATCTACTGGTCTGAGTCCAATAGAACGATGGATAGAGTGATTGTAGGCATGGAGTGTATCTTGTAGAACCTTTGTCCAATTTTGTGTCAAGTTGGCAGTAAAATGTCGCCACAAGCGATTTTTTAATGTGCGATTAAAACGTTCAACGAGTGCAGCTTTATAAGCACTCTTTACACTAAACAACTCAATGTCATGCCTCTCAAATAATCTTCTAACATGCTGATTTTCAAACTCTTTTCCTTGATCACTCTGAATTCTTTTTGGAATGCGACCTTCTCGAAAAATTGTTTTTTGGAATGCTTTTGCTACTCCTTTCCCTTCTTTATTTTTTAAAGGTTGAGCCCACGCATAACGCGAGAAAATATCAATGACGGTTTAAATAAAATTATTGCCCGAGTTATGTTTTGAAATGGAGGCAACATCACACAAATCTGCTTGCCACTGTTCATCGATGTCATGAACAATATAATGGCGGGTGCGGTACTTCTTTTTCGCTTGTTTGTGGAGTGTATAGGTAGCCTGACCCTTTAACCATCGTTTCACTTGTGATTGTGGAAGACCACTCGCTTTTGATAATTTCTTGATCGATGCAAATCCTGCCGGATGTTTTACATCATAATAGATTGACTTCAAACGTTCAGTTGATGACGACTGACTCTTTTTCCTCCTTCTCATCTTTTTGTTTTCTTGCCTTTCTACATTTACAACAACTGCAGCATTTAGCTTTAGCGGTTTTGCGATCATGTTCACATTGCTTAGGGGTTTCATTGTGAGAGCTGGCGCAGCAAGTGCAAGTGACAACGACATTCACCTCTGGCGGCTGATTACATAGCAAGCAACACATCTGCTTCATATTAATAGTCTGCGAACATGTATTTCTTGGGAGGAGCTGTTTTACGTTTTCCTTTTACCAGTTTTAGTGGTGGCGTAGATCTACGTCGAGTTCTTCCTCTTGTTTGCTTAGTGAGTGTGGGAGGGGATGTAGCAGGTGACGTCTTTAACCAATTTGTTGGCATTTTCATCGTCTGAAGCATTGGAGCAGTAGCCACTGTTGAATCAAGTTCTTTCAATGTCTCATTATTCAAAGCAAATTTTGGCACATTATGCTTTTTCAATAGTTTAAGAAAGTATGTCCACCCAGGTGGAACATAGCCCTGACGGCGCTTTCTACGTGTCGCATACTGAATCAAGTCTTCATAACGTGAAGCATCAATCACTTTATTTTCATCTGTAATGATTTCTCCTCTATCATTTACATTGAGATGGGGTTCAATACTGTTGAAAAGAGATATGGCATGCGCGCGAGATGCTAAAGGTGTAGCAGTCGATACAGAGTCACGCATCTTATTCTTCAAGTTTTTCAATTGCTCAACAGTTTCCGATTGTAATAATACAGCACGATGTGGATCTTTGATGTGAACATTTTGCTGATAATCTATTTCTTTCCTATACATTTGATTTGCAAGAGGTTGCTTTACTTGCTGCATGGCAGTCAATTGTACATATTCATCCTGAGGAATAACAATCATGCGAGAATAAGAACTCATAGTTTGTAGATAATCATGGGAGTTTTCAAAATATCACTTCGAAATCTAAATTCTTCCGGACACTCTTGCGTAAAGTCAATGAATAAGTAACCGTATGGTTTTTCAGTAGCTGCTTGAAAAATTTCAATTAAGGCTTTTGATCCTCTTGGTGCAACTCGTCACGCTAAAATTTCAAATTGACTTTTATCTCGCGGATTCTTGAAAATAGCATAATAGTGTGTATTCAGGTTTCGTGTACGAGCTTCTTTTACATCAGGAAACAAATTTTGTGTGATATAGATGATAAAGCACCTTTTATGATGTGCTGCGCGAGTGAACATATCTGTAATATCTTTGGAATTCTTACTTTCTTTTAATAAATCATCCAATACAACAACATCATTAGACTGAAGTTTATCCACTGCAATAATTCCTTCATGTCGAATAAAGTTGCGACTTTGCAATTCCTGAAACAGCGACGGTTGATAAATACCATAACACCAAATCACTCGATTGATAGGTTCCCTAAACAACTCCCTTCTTTTATCCAATAAATTCAGCGTGAAAACAGTTTTACCTGCATGAGATGGACCTGATACAGTCAGAACTTTATCACATTGAAGTCTGAAATCCATTTTATTACTTTGAGACTCAACATTTGCATAATTAACGCTTAGAGCCAAAGATATTTCCCAATAGGTTACCCACGACAGGAGCTAACATCGGAAGTATTGCTGAAAGGAAACCGCCCTTTTGTGTTAGAGTTTTCCTCTTTCTTTGAAGGGTGACTTTAGGATTGGAGATGAAACGCAATTTTGTAGCATATCGCTTAAGTAACTTTCGTTGTTTTGGTGCTAATTTCTTCGTCCTCAACTTTCTCACATGAGAAATAATTTCACAAATGAATTTATCGTTAGCATGTCGTATAGCATTGTATCGCTGATTTGCTTTCATTCGTCCGAGAGCTTGAATGGCTGAAGAAAACTTTGAAGAGTTTTGACTTTTACGTTTCGCCATTTTCCGTGTTAGTCTTTGCTAAAAACTGCCTTTACCACATTTGCATAGGTACTAACTATTGCGGCATAAGTGACACTCGAAATGAGCAATATCACAGTGGTTACATTTGCAAAGTTGAATGCAATTACGTATGAAACAGCGTTGACAAAAACCATGGTTACATCTCTTGAAGATGCGCTTTTCATTTCCATCCTTTCGCTTACATACATCACAACACATAGTTTCACCAAATCTGGTAACGTCTATAGCAAGTCTTTTTGAAGATATGAATTTGCTAGCTTTTTCTAAATAATAGACGCATGTACAGATGGAATATACTTCGAGAGTGAGCAGGCATAGCTCGAAAACCAGTTGTGCTACAATCAAGTACCACTGCATTTTCAATTTTTCTTTATAGAAAGTTGAATGTGAATATCTGAAATCACTTCAATCACTAGACTGCTACCATGATGGTTAAATGCGTTAAGACGTTCAGCAATTTTTATCATATGTCTTTTAAAAAATTCTTCGGGGTGATTTACCACTTCCATTGAATAAGAAGTAAAATGGAAAAAGCAAGTTTCCACCTCCTCCTTTCCAAAATGACTAAACTTAATTTTCGCAACTAATCGCGCCATGACAATGCTATTAGAGAATGTATTCATTAACTCTAGAAATAGAGTGATAGCATCATCGATCACTGCTTCGATGTCGGTCTCATCTTTATGAAAATTTATCACATAATCTTGAACAGCTCCTTTTAAACTTTGCCTATGAAAATGTAATGTTCCGCAGTCGTTTGAGAAAGACATGATCGCCCTTTATCTAACCCATCCATTGCATGAAAACAACAACTCTTCTCATAGTAACATTTATTGAATAACTGTAACAAGCATGCATTATAAATCAATGGTTTGAAACAGATAAAATAGATACAGCTGGTAACTATCATACAGCGAGCAATGATAACCATACAGGACTTTGGCAGTGTTGAGGTAAGGAGGAAAGAAACATTGGTTATGAACGTAGCTACTACAACGAACAGACAAAATAGGAACACACAAATCCTTAAAACGTTTCGTGACTTCATGGTAGTGTTGATTCACTCTACTATCCCAAGGCGGGAGCAAAATATCATCAATGATTAGATTGGGAAATACTTTCCTCTCCTTACCAGGATTATTACAAAAGATGCGTATAACATTGAAAGCAGCTAACCATCGTTTAAAGTCAATAAGAAGAGCACTCTCACAAGAAAAGCCGTAGTCTTGCAAATATTTCAGATTAAGTCCATGAATGTTTTTTTTGCTCGCCCATTGATCAACATTGGGATCGCAGTTGGCATGTTGATGATAGACACTAACAATCTGATATGCCCAATTGTTCATAGCAATAGCACTGAGATCCTGTACAGGTTCACCCTCACAATCCATAAAAATGATGATAGAAGCCTAAAACGGAAATTTACACATCTAAGGAAACGTTCTATAACATATTACAAAATGAAGAATTACATCGATGCTCTTCACGACAAAATACACAAATGATATGATGGCAACGAAGAAGTAAAATGTATCTAATAAGACCACGTCTACGACACTCAAAGCACATAAGCGAATTGTCATAGGGTAGAGTTAGGAAAGGACTAGTAATTCTCCTTCTTTGATTTGCGTTTTGATGTAGCATTCTTCTCCGACTTGCGCTTCGTACCACTGCTGTTAAGGATTTGATCAATTATGTCGTCCACGTTGGGTGGTTTTGGAATATATAGGATGGATTCCATATGCATGGAGAGAGAGAGACTATTTTATTATCCTTGTGCCGAACATAATATAGCCCATTCACTTTGAAAAGGATATCACAAGTACCTTCTCCGATCTCGTGTCATGTGATGGATGTTGAATGATCTCCCTCCTTCTTATAGTAAGTACACCAATGTGATACCGGTAGGCAAATTTGATTACCATCCCAAATCTTTCTATAGGGAGTATCCTTGTCATCTCTCGCCTTCCACTCTTGAGCAAGAGGAGTAGGAATGTCCATATTTAATGTCACATACTCCTCAATAATATCAAGTTGGCGGCGAATGTACGGACTCACGGGGATCAGTATGTAGTCCCCATACTGATTGTGCATTATCTTGACATCCGTGGAAGGGAGCATTCCCGTTTGGAGTACTACGCTATGATCGTCATAACGCAAGACTTGTTTAAATTTACGCTGTAGCGGTGTAGGATTATCTACCTTGGTTGTTTCTTCTACTGCCCTCAGTTGTAGATGATCTGATCGTAGCGAAGCTTGTAACGTTTGACCGCCATTTTGTCCTACTAGTGCAGCAGATGGAGTAGATGCCTGAAAATGAAAAAGATTGTATTAAGTCTACGTTCAAGGGAGGAGAGGGAGGGAAGTAGCGACTTACCATTTTGGTTGGATAATAGAATAGAGAGAGAGAAAATGTGCGTCCGTCACTCGTGTGATTCAACGCTGGAATGATTCTCACTGTGGAAGGCTCGCTATTTATAAAGAAATGCTTGATTCTCATTGGATGATGATCCTCATTGAACAATAACATCAAGCTGATTCCAAATCTGAAATCCGTTTTCCCATCCGATGCTTCGTTTTGAAGCTACAGCCCAAAACGTCCCAAATTCTAACTCTGTCGTTTTTCGCCAATGTCCCAAAATCTTAAATGGCGTCTCACATCTAAACGAAGACAGAAAGGAACAAGCCGATTCTTTCACTGAATTTGTCTCACTCTTAGCTTTCAAACGAGCTATTGCACGACAAAATCCGTCCACTGGAAGCCAAGATCGAAGCTAGCTCTCCCGAGGGGGGGGGGACGTCAGCGATAAGTTTTCTCTCCGATTGCTTTCAAATTCACCCTACAGATGCAGAATTTCACGCTGAATCCGAATCTGGCCTCCGTTTTCCCATCCGATGCTTCGTTTTGAAGCTACAGCCCAAAACGTCCCAAATTCTAACTCTGTCGTTTTTCGCCAATGTCCCAAAATCTTAAATGGCGTCTCACATCTAAACGAAGACAGAAATGAACAAGCCGTTTCTTTCACTGAATTTGTCTCACTCTTAGCTTTCAAACGAGCTATTGCACGACAAAATCCGTCCACTGGAAGCCAAGATCGAAGCTAGCTCTCCCGAGGGGGGGGGACGTCAGCGAACATGGCCGGCACACCACGACTCCTTGCACACCTCTACCAACTCTCACGTTCCAGAGGGGGGGCGGTCGAGTGTTCGCCGTTTTCTTACTACTCATGTCAAATTTGAAAGGACATCAAGAAATTTCAGACCTGGGCCCGGTGCAGCGCTGATCACTGCTTTTCTCTCACCTACAAATTCATTTAAATCCTGAGCCATTTCATGACGCTGAGATATGCAATCATTCGATTTGTGATGGAGAGTTCACTAGTGCAATTAGGATGCCTGGGTTCGAATCCCAGTGCGGAATATCAGCCTATACATTCATTTTCGTAAAGAACGTGCGGAATTATCATTTGCTAAGCGGATTCCCATAGCAAGTAATTACGAATCACTTCAAATACCACTAAATACATGGCAACAACAGTGGGAGCTTTTGGAGTGCCAGCATCGGTCAGAAAATGGATCATTGCAAATAAATTGGAGACAAAACAACTGTTTCATCATTAAATTCTAATCCGCGAGGCCTATCGACGACTCTCGTCAAGCGGTACGTCATATTTACAGATAAATCATGAAAAACGTTTATATACAAAATGAAATAAAAGAATGTGAGTTAAAGTCGAAGGTCAGACGTTAGAAGTCAGATCCACGGTAGAGCGAGCGTCATCACTGTTTGCTTTTGTATACACAATTTGGGTCTTGTGACGTTGATAATTGTCGCCTCTAGGAATGGTAGCAACGTTGTCTGACGAACTTTGGCGACCTTCTTGAAGTACGATATCTTTGCGCGTGTGATATTTGTCAACAATTCGTGACACAGTAGCAAATTTCAATATCAAAGATTCTTTCGATTTCGTAAATCTCCTTCGTTCATTACAGCTAAACAAAAAGCAGTTTTGCTCTTTCGACATTAGCTCACTTTTCACGAATGTCCCCTTGATGGAGACAATCGATCTTATCGAAAATATACAAAACAAATTCAAAATAGAACTTCCGATCAGGTTTCCAAAATTAAAAACTTTAATTTTGATTTGTACTTATAACATCCAGTTTCTTTTCAATGGAAAGTATTACTTCCAAAAAGACGAGGTTGCTGTGGGCAGTCTACTAGGCCATATTCTCGCTGACGTTTGGCTGTCGAAAATTATGTTTTCAACTAAATTAAGAATAACAGACCCCTTCATTACTTTCGCTTCGTATTATAAGCCGACATCCTCAAATACCTTATATATACATATATAGAGACATATATAATTCTCATCCTAATTTGTATTTCACATGCGAATTACCCCAAAATAGCAAACTATCATTCCTTGATATCAACATTGACATAACTGAAAACGACTATGATAGCTTCTCTACATCAGTATTTAGAAAAACCAGTTGGACAGGTTTACATCTACATTTCTTCAGCTTTGCCCTGAGTATTACAAGCGCAATCTTGTCAAAAATCTTTTTGATCGTGCAAGACGTATTTGCAAGTACTGCAGATCAACTGTCTTCTGAATTAAGGCTAATTCAGAAAGCGTCCAATGGTCATCCATCCTCCTTCATCGAGAAGTACAGCAAACCAAGGCAGGAACAAGAGACTGAAAATGGTCCTGCAAAAGACCAAAGTCCGTGCCGTAACTTCTCTAGACTTTCCAGCTATTGAGCCGAAGGTCATTTTCATCACCAGAAGAGTTCCGGTACGATCCCTGAAAGACATGCTGCCACTCAATTGTTCGCCTGACGTCATCTACCAATTCAGTTGCAACTGCGGAGACAGTTATGTTTGACGGACTGAACGGTGGCTGGCAAAGCGAGTAGACGAGCATCTTCCGGCATGGCTGATGAACAAAAGACCCCGACCACGATCATCAGAGCCTTTCAGCAGTGCTGTAGCAAGACACGCGATCAATTGTCTGCAGTTTGACATCACACGCGCAAAGATATCGTACTTCAAGAAGGTCTCCAAAGTTCGTCAGACAACGTTGCTACCATTCCTAGAGGCGACAATTATCAACGTCACAAGACCCAAATTGTGTATACAAAAGCAAACAGTGATGACGCTCGCTCTACCGTGGATCTGACTTCTAACGTCTGACCTTCGACTTTAACTCACATTCTTTTATTTCATTTTGTATATAAACGTTTTTCATGATTTATCTGTAAATACGACGTACCGCTTGACGAGAGTCGTCGATAGGCCTCGCGGATTAGAATTTAATGATGAAACAGTTGTTTTGTCTCCAATTTTTTTGCAATGCTACATCGGCCTCACGTTGCTTTAATAGAAAATGGATCAGTTGGTTGATAATCCTTCCGTGTCTCTAATATTTTGATAATGATTTAATTGATAATTACCATAATATACATGATAATTATCGATGCGATTTTCATTGGAATTTCATACTTTTGTATAAAACATTTTTTATAAATATAAAACACATGTATAAGATACTCATATAATTTACTTTTTGCTTCATAAAGTAGCACCCTACACTCTAAGCAAAATTAATTGATCAAATCTAAAAATCGTTCAACTCTACGTTGCATAAGAATAGAATCATAAACAATTTGCATGGAAAATTCAGGATATGTCTGGGTGCATTTCATCATCAGCAGCCATTTTTGACTAAATCGGCACCTTCGGTAAATCGAAAATGTCGATTTCAGATGAAGTTAAATAAAATTATCCATCGATTAATCAGCCAATTCTTACCGATTGATTGCAAATCGGTCGATTAGCAGAATCACTAATCGGTACACCCCTAAGTCATTTATGACCATGTAAAATGTGTTTTGTTTGGTATTCATTTGCGTCCTTGCAGGATGAGTTTGGAATTCACTTGCATCCATGTCTGACATTTAGTATTCAATTGGATACATGCAATATGTCTTTGGCAATAATTTATGTTCGTGTAAAATGTGCTTGCTATTCATTTGTATCAATAGAATGAGTGTTTGGCATTTATTTGTATCCATGTCTGATGTTTGGTCTCATTAGGATAAATGTAAAATATCCTTAAGTATTCATTTGTGTCCAGGCATAGTGCATTTGAGATTCATTGCTGGCCATGTAAGATGTGTTTCAAAATCATTTCTGACCATGTGTAATGAGTATTTGTATTCATATGTGATATGTTTCGGTAATAAATAGTTTCCAGGTACGATGTGTTTGAAATTCGTTTATTTCCATGTATAATGTGTTTGCTATTCAATCATGACCATGTGATATGCTTGGTATTCATATGTTTTCGTATGTGATGGGTCTGTTTTCATTTCTGATCATGTGTGTGTTTTGTTTGATCATTATCAATATTTTTTTGTATTCATTTGTGTCCATGTGTCATATGTTAGGTATTCGTTTGTGACCATGTATGATGTGCTTGGTCTTCATTTGTGTGCACGTTTGGTGTCACTTGTGTCCATGAAAGATGTACATTGCATTCATCTGTGTGCATGTGGGATGTGCTTGATGTTCAGCCGCAACACGAGCCTAAAGGGAGTAGATTCATGGATTGTGGTGTGCAGACTGCATCCCCTTGTTTAACGACATGAGCCACGGTGTGATGTCTGCCATATCCCCCTTTATGGCTGTGAATAAAATTCATATCGTACACTAGCAACATTGCCGCTGCGTCTTTAAATCAAACCCCTTCGAAAGAAATGAACACAGGAAAATATCAAGCGTTTATTGCCCATCACACAACCCTTTAGTCTAAAAGATCACAAATGCGATATCCATGCGCCGTCTCTGGCTGTGTTCGGTGATAGTGTCAAAGTCACAGTTTGAATACCCGTGCGCCGTCTATTCACTGACGTGACTGCCGCTTCCTCCCCATCATACCGCCTCGCTCTGGATTACTTGAAATTTTGGCGACTTGTACCGTTGGGTATGTGTAGGTCACAAGATTAAGAAAATTTACGCCTTGACCCACCTCCGCCGGTTTAGAAACAATTTTGTCGGGGAAGGGGGTGGTCGGCGAAAAGATTTCTAAGTTACCTTCCCACTCAAAATTTTGATTTTTCATATTCATCACTTTCGAACTCAGAAGCACTTCTTAGGAGGGAGGAGATGTTAGTCAAAATTCTTCCCACGCAAAAATCGGTTTTGAGATTATGGGTCCCTAAGGTAGAATGGGTGACACTACGTCGCATTTCACCGGTCCTTCCGCTCGAGGCCGATGACATGATCAATTTGATATTTGTCTATGATATCAGAGAAATTTTGTTTAAGTCTTTACGGACAGCAATAGGATGACATGGAGAACTCTCACGGATCTTAGCTAAACGAACATTTGCCAAAGTCTCCACGGGCCACAAGCGGACCACGACTCTATCAAGCAGGAAAGAGTTTCATGAGAGGAGGGGGAAGTCAGTGGAAATTTTTCTAAGTTATTTAACCTCTAACATTTTTTGATTTTGACAAGCATCCACTTTTGAACTCAAAGGTTTTTCAGGGAATATGGACGTCAGCGAAAATTTTTTTTAAGTTATTTTCCTCACCCAAAAATCCGATTTGAGATTATACTAAGTAAGTAGAAAGTAGAATAGACGACGTCGAATCGAATGGTCCCGTTCCCGAGAAAGCAGGAGACCGGGGAGCCGGTCACAGATGGTAACTGTCCAGAATCGAACGCTTTATTACTAGTCCTATCGTGTACAAAATTAGTATTGTTTATTATTACTCGCGATTTTTATTATTGAGGCAGTTATCGTCAAATATATACGTCATTATACATATATCTATATCTACATATATATATATATATAAGTAGTAAGCAAGTGACAAATACTGGATAGCGCAAGATGGCCGCCGTCGTGGCTGACGTCCCCCCCTCTGGAACGACAGTGTCGTGGTGTGCCGGCCAGGTTGGCCGAGACAAGTCGCTGACGTCCCCCCCCCCTCTGGAACGACAGAGTGTGAGACTCGGGTGAATGGGTCCGTATCCGCCAGCTGGAGGGACGTGGGCGACCGTCTAGGTTGACGTGGGCGACCGTCTAGGGTGACATGGGCGACCGCCCAGGTTTGTCTTGGATGGTGAAACGGTGGCCAGATTCCGGGATTCAGCGTCAAAATTCTGCATCGTGTGATGTGGATTTCCAGAGCTCAATCGGCGAGGAAAAACTGTATTCTTCAAAATTTATGGCAGAGATTAAAAATGTGGGCACCGTTTTGGTTGTGTAGGGCGCCAAACGAAGCCCTCGGATGAGAAAACCGGAGGGCCCAGATTCGGATTCCAGCGTGAAATTCTGCAAGCCTGTATGGTGAAAATTGAAAAGCCAATCGGAGATAAAAAAATTTTTCGCTGACGAACCCGCCCCCCTCTGAGACGAGCTTGCTTCGATCTTGGCTTCTAGTGGACGGATTTTGGGTCGAGTGAAGGTGTCATTTGAAAGCTAAGATGTGAGACAAATTCACTGAAACAAACGGCTTGTTCCTAGCTGTCTTCGTTTAGGATGTTGTGAGGACGCCAATTTAAGATTTTAGGTCGGAAAGCTCACTGAAAAAATCCTAAGTGTCAGAGTGACTTTGTAAGGGAAAAAATTACAAATTTTTTCCAAGTTTGAATTTCGACCTGGGACCGTTACCAAAAGTTTGTTTCATCAAATTTCGTTGACCCCCCCCCCCCCTTGTTCTAACTTAGGTTTCTAGTGGACGGATTTTGTTCGTTCGAGTTGCATTGAAAAGAGGCTGAAACACTGCCACTGCACGACCACATTT
>CAJQUW010012653.1:0-40720 GCA_907163375.1 Prostheceraeus crozeri
CATTTTGCAGTTGAACCGGCAGTTAATAAATTTTCTCTTACTTTAGACGAAAATCATCAAGTTGATTTTAATCATGATAGATCATTGTCAAAGCTATTAGGATTTAATAAACAAACCTATAGTCAAGGCTATCATTTAGGTGAGAAGATTCCAAAAATAACTGAAATAAATTCAATTGTTGTACATTGTGACATTATTGAAGGAGGATATATAAATGGTAAATTATCAAATTTAATATTCAGTTTTCCAGCTTTTACTGTACCCATTGGTTATAGATTAAATGTAATTCCACAAACATTAATATATTTTCCTATTACAAGAAAAACTATTAACAACATTGGCATTAGAATCACTGATGAAAAAGGACAAGAAATAAATTTTGGAGGTGAAGAGATTTGATAGATCTTTTGGTTCGAGAGGTATAAACTCCCACGCGAAGCTAGAGAAGTTTAATTTTTTTTATCATTTTCATTATTAATCTTATTAACCTTATTAATCTAATTAATCTTTTTAGAAACAAAAAAATAAAAATAAACTTAAATTAAAATTTTATTTTTATTTTTTTGTTTCTAAAAACACTAATTCAATAATGGATGAATTTATTACTTTAAAAATGAATGAAATGTCTTTAAATAAAAAAAAACTTAAATTTAATCATCATCCAAATTTATCTAATAAAGTTTTAGCAGTTATTTGCGGAAGATCAGGATGTGGAAAAACATATCTATTATTTAAAATTTTAACGTCTCCAAATTTTTTGGATTATAACAATCTTATAATTTATACAACAACAGCAGAACAACCCGTCTATCAATTTTTAAAATATGGATTTGAAAATAATCTTACAAAAACAGCAATTGCTTCTCTATTCGAAGAATACGAAAAATCTGAATATGAAGAAGAAATAAATTTGTGGTGTGAAGAAGCAGCAAAAAATAAACAATTAGTTGAATCCAATAAAAATAAGCATGTAAAAATACAATTAATAGATGATAGTGGTAATATGCAAGATCCTAGTAAACTAGATAAAACAATGAAACATTGTGTAATTTTTGATGATTGTGTTAATGATAGAAATCAGTCAGTTCAGAGAAATTATTTCACAAGAGGTAGACATAATAACTGTAGTGTATTTTATTTAACACAAAGTATGTATTCATTAGACGGAAGTGTTATTAGAAAGAATGCAAATATATTTATACTATTTGAAATAAATGCAAGAAACTTAAGTGATTTGTTAAGAGATTTATGTATAAGAGATAAAGATGAATTTAAACAATCGTGTAATAATGCTTGGTCAAAAGATTATGGATTTATCACAATTAATATTGATAAAAAAATTCATGAAAGAGTTATCGAACAATTGTTTACCGAGTAGTAAAAATATACAAATATAATGTTTTAATATTTTATTTTTTATTATTATCAGCTTTAATTTTATCTATTTTTTTTAAAATATAATATTTGAATTTTGTGGTAACATTGGAATACAGCAAAAAAATTTTACTGAACAAATTATTTTTTTATTGCTTTGTTGTTTGTAATCTTTTCGTTTAAAGTTTTCTCGTTTAAAGTTTTCTCGTATTAAGTTTTGTTTAATAAAGTTTTGTCTAATAAAGTTTTTAGCTCTTCTAAAAAAATTTTATCATTTTCTTCATTAGAAATTTTATCATTACTAGAAATTTTGCCATCCTTTTTATTTTTATCATCAACTTTTTCTGTCTGTGATTGAAATGATATTTGATTTACTTCATTAGCTATTTGATCAAATTTTTCAATCTCATCTAACGTAATAACATTATCATCACATACTCTTTGAAAGTAGTAATGTAGTTTATCATAGACTTCTTTAATATGTAAATGCTTAGTTTTTAATGATTTTCGTTTGTTTGATATTAAAGATTTATCTAACATTGTAGCATGTGAAGTTGCAAAAACACCCGTACCTGTTAAAGCTGTAGCAACTACTGGAATTACTAAAACACCTGAAGATATAACAATTGTTAAAGCACCTAAACTGATTGTTAAGAATATGCCAATTCCTTGTGTTACATTCTTAACTTTAGTCCATCTCTTTCTTAATTTTTTATAATGCTCTAATCTTAATAATAATTGAGATTCCTTATCTTTCATATACCTAACTCTATCTTTGTGTTTTTCAATATTTAATTCACTTATTTTTAATTGAGAGAAAGAAGGATATATTCTTGAGGTTTCTTCCATTTTTGTTTCTTCCATTTTTAAAGAAATATTTTTTAGTCACATGATATATTTTAAAAACCTGAAAAATGGATTTAAAAGACGTTTTTAAAAATACTAATTTTCAGTGTCCTTGAACGGTCATGATTTTGGCGGGGGTGAAAATTGTAATTCTCAAATTTGAGATTCTTAACTTTTATGATTTTTTTCGGTGTCCTGGAACGGTCATGATTTAAGCGGTGAAAATTGTAATTCTCAAATTTGAGATTTTTGAAAAATTTGAAAATTGGGTATTTTTAAAAACGTCCAAATTTGTGAATTTAGGTCTTCATAACCTGAAAAAGGGTTCAAATTCATGAATTTAGTCCATTCAAAAAGTACCATTTTTCAAAAATGGTACTTTTTAAAAACGACATAAATTCATGAATTTAGGTCTTAAAAACCTGAAAAAAGGGACTAAATTCATGAATTTATGTCGTTTTTAAAGATACTATTTTTTTTATTTTATGGTGTCCTGGAACGGTCTTCTTCCCATTACTAAGTTTACAGCCAAATCTTTAAACAGTGCTTGCTGGTCAGGAACTATTAGAGGGAAAATTGAATCGCAGAAGATTACAAATGCTCGTTCTAGAGGTGTTGATGACATATTCCAGGATGAAGACATGAAGTGATTGCAGACAAAGTCAGTCTCGTAGAACGCTCACAGAATGAATGCACGCAGTAAGAATGAAATTGTAATACGTGGAATAATGGCAGCAGCTGTTTCTGAGAGAGAGAGAGAATCTTTATGACCTTTGCCCCCAGCGAAGCGTCTAAAGTATACCCGCATTTATGGCGCTATTGTCTGCCACAAGCCGCAGCTGCTACCACTTCAATGTTCAACGTCAAAGCAAGTCAAGCGAAACAAACTAAGATTAGCGACTTCTTCTGCAAAAACTAATTAAAATGTGCATTAAGATGCATGTCTTCCCAAAAAGGATATTTTTCGTGGAATGAAGAGTAGTTTTTTATCCTCATAACATGTACGATTGCATCGGTATTGGGCAGTAGAGGTATACTGGAGTATACAAAAAATTCAATTGCTTATCTACGATTCATACTGGCAAACAATTCCTTTGTTCTCTCTCCCTCTTCGTCTCATCCTCTCCCAGAGCTTTTGGTCTGACTGAGGTCTTAGAAATATACGGCAAACAAACAACTACGAAATTCTATTTAAATCGAAATTCAGAAGATTGTATTCAAAAAATTTATTCAAAATATTTCTTTAAAAATGGAAGAAACAAAAATGGAAGAAACCGCAAGAATATATCCTTCGTTATCATATGAACGTAGTTCTACTTTAATGGACATTGAAAAAATGAACAAAGAAAAACACAAAGATAGAGTTAGGTATATGAAAGATAAGGAATCTCAATTATTATTAAGATTAGAGCATTATAAAAAATTAGGAAAGAGATGGACCAAAGTTAAGAATGTAACACAAGGAATTGGCATATTCTTAACAATAAGTTTAGGTGCTTTAACAATTGTTATATCTTCAGGTGTTTTATTAATTCCAGTAGTTGCTACAGCTTTAACAGGTACGGGTGTTTTTGCACCTTCACTTGTTACAATGTTAGATAAATCTTTAATAACTAAGAAACGAAAATCATTAAAATCTAAGCATTTACATATTAAAGAAGTCTATGACAAATTGCATTACTACTTTCAAAGAGTATGTGATGATAATGTTATTACGTCAGATGAGATTGAAAAATTTGATCAAATAGCTAATGAAGTAAATCAAATATCATTTCAATTACAGTCAGAAAAAGTTGATGATAAGAATAAACAGGATGGCAAAATTTCGAGTGATGGTAAAATTTCTAATGAAGAAAATGACAAAATTTTTTTAGAAGAGCTAAAAACTTTGAGCGAAAATTTAAGCAAAACTTTATTAAACAAAACTTTATTAAACAAGACTTAAAACGAGAAAACTTTAAACGAAAAGATGTCAGACAACAAAGCAATAAAAAATAATTTGTTCAGTAAAATGTTTTTGCTGTATTCCAATGTTACCACAAAATTCAAATATTATATTTTAAAAATGGATAAAATTAGAGCTGATAATTTTAAAAGAATAAAACAATTAGAAGAGTTAATAAAACAAAGAAATATTATGAAAGAAAATGATCTTCAACATAGAATGATAAAAGCTGGTATTCAATCTGATATGTTTGAAAAAATGCAGCAAACCGAGCAAGTAAAAACTGATTTTGAAAAAACTATGAAACCATTTAAAACTCTTGAAAAAGAACTTACAAATAATGATAAACAAATTGATATAACAGATCCAGAGCACAAAACTATATTAGATGACTATGGATTACTATAATCAAACATTAATAAGAAATTACCAAAATCTATGCAATTTGAACATTCTATCTCATTTATAGATGGAAAAACAATACCTAGATTTTATCTCGGACAAAAAGAAATATTTCCACAACCTTTTCGAGGTTTAATTTTTTCACCAGATAAATCTCCTTTTAGTTTAGATAGAAATTTTCTTGATCTTTTAAGAGGAGCAGATTTAAATAATTATGCTGTAGAAGATCTCATAAAATATAAAGCTATGTTAGATAGAGTTGGTGCAGTAAAATCTCTTAGACGTTATAAACAATTAGAAAATTTATTATCAACGGGAGTTAAAGTAGGAATAGGTTTATCTGAAAAACAGAAAACAGAAAAAACTGTATTTTTACCAGATGATCCACAAGAATTACTAAATAGATTAAATATTTTAATATCGGCAATAAAAGAAGGACATAATTCTATTTTCAATGAAATTCATGCTATATTGAAAAGACTGTTAGAAAAGAAGATTCTAAATGAAGAGGATTATAAAAGTATAACCGGACATCTCTGATGTCTTTAAAGGCTTCGCCCGTAGCTGAAATATGTTGTTTCTAATTTTTATTTATGATTTTTTATTTATGATTTGTATCTATGATTTTTATCTACGATTTTTATCTATAATATTTATTTAAATTTTTTAGTTAAAAAATGTCTTCGAGAGAATTATCATCAGGAGATTTAGACAAAATTAATAATCATTTAGAAAATTTAACAGAGATTTTGTGTTCATCAAAATTTAGTACGACGTTTAAAAATTATAACAACTACTTCATCACACACTTGTAATTTAGAACCCATTCTACATTTCGAACAAAATAAAAATTATCAAATTGCATTGACTAGTTTCTCTACATTTAACACTATTCAAAACGTTATCAAAGATGTGAATGATCAATTTAGATATTCTACTGATAAAGGTAAAACATGGAAAATACTAACTTTTCTTCCTGGTTCTTACGAAGTTGAATCAATATCAAATGAAATTAAGAGACATTTAGGTATACCATTTAAAGATAAGAAACAATTACATTTCGCATTTGAACCGGCAGTTAATAAATTTTCTCTTACTTTAGACGAAAATCATCAAGTTGATTTTAATCATGATAGATCATTGTCAAAGCTATTAGGATTTAATAAACAAACCTATAGTCAAGGCTATCATTTAGGTGAGAAGATTCCAAAAATAACTGAAATAAATTCAATTGTTGTACATTGTGACATTATTGAAGGAGGATATATAAATGGTAAATTGTCAAATTTAATATTCAGTTTTCCAGCTTTTACTGTACCCATTGGTTATAGATTAAATGTAATTCCACAAACATTAATATATTTCCCTATTACAAGAAAAACTATTAACAACATTAACATTAGAATCACTGATGAAAAAGGACAAGAAATAAATTTTGGAGGTGAAGAGATTATGATAGATCTTTTGGTTCGGGAGGTATAAACTCCCACGCGAAGCTAGAGAAGTTTAATTTTCTTCTTCTTCTTTTAAAATAAAATTTTTTTATTAAAAAATGAGTGAAGTACTACCATTAAATAAAAAAAAACTTAAATTTAATCATCATCCAAATTTATCTAATAAAGTTTTGTCAGTTATTTGCGGAAGATCAGGTTGTGGTAAAACGTATCTATTGTTTAAAATTTTAACGACTCCAAATTTTTTGGATTATAACAATCTTATAATTTATACAACAACAGCAGAACAACCCGTCTATCAATTTTTAAAATATGGATTTGAAAATAATCTTAAAAAACAGCAATTGCTTCATTATTCAAAGAATATGAAAAATCTGAAGATGAAGAAGAAATAAGTTCGTGGTGTGAAGAAGCAGCAAAAAATAATCAGTTAGTTGAAACCAATACAAATAAGCATATAAAGATACAATTAATAGATGATAGTGGTAATATACAAGATCCTAGTAAACTAGATAAAACAATGAAACATTGTGTAATTTTTGATGATTGTGTTAATGATAGAAATCAGTCAGTTCAGAGAAATTATTTCACAAGAGGTAGACATAATAACTGTAGTGTATTTTATTTAACACAAAGTATGTATTCATTAGACGGAAGTGTTATTAGAAAGAATGCAAATATATTTATACTATTTGAAATAAATGCAAGAAACTTAAGTGATTTGTTAAGAGATTTATGTGTAAGAAATAAAGATGAATTTAAACAATCGTGTAACAATGCTTGGTCAAAAGATTATGGATTTATCACAATTAATATTGATAAAAAAATTCATGATAGAGTTATCGAACAATTGTTTACTGAGCAATAAATAATAAAATTTTTATTCTAGACTGATTTAAATAATAAAAAATCTTTTTCTAGACGGATTTAAATAATAATAAATAAACTTTAAAAAGGTTCAGTAGTTATTCCATCAGGTAAAATTTTTCTTTTATCATCAAATGGATCTAATGCTAATTTATGTTCTTCTTTTAAATACATTTTATGTTTCTTTGAATTAAGTCTATAATTACATGCTGTTTTTATTTCATTATTAAATAATGCATTTTTATAATCTTGAAATGTTATTTGATTAGCCACTGATGCCTTTGAAATTCCTTTTAATGTTTTATGTGTTTTAATATTATTAGTTGTATCATAACAGTAACATTTAGATTTTAAAAATATAGCTTCTGTTATGAAATCTTCATTTCCTTCTAATTCATCTTTTACTTTACATAAATCAGAAGGATGAATGATATCTTTTATTTTATTAATTTCTTCATCAAGTGAAGAATTATACGGTATTGTTAATTCTAAGAAAACAGAATCGGTGTCTGTAAAGTGTAATTTATAGTTTTTGCCATAAGCAGGTGTTAAATAATCATATATAAATCTATACATAAATAGTTTAGCTAATTCTAATATAGTGAATCCAATAAAATTAAACTTATCATGTTTTACGCTAATTCGACGTAAATGTACAGCACATAGTTTATAACTAAATCTAGTAGTTCTTTTATATGTAGATTTCCTTGTTAAATTTTGAAACCTATCTCTATTATAAACTATTTCAATATTTTGTTTATTACGCACATTTTCTAAAGTCTTACCATAAAATGCATTATTCATTAATTTGAAGAACACGTTTCCAAAATCATCTTTATTTCTTTTAGCTATTTTACGTTTTTCAATATTGAACTCTATATAATTTTTTAACCATTTAGATTTTTGATAAAATAGTTTTCGATGTATTTTGGTGAGAATCATTCCATGTTCTAAATACCAATCTAGCATTCTTCCTTCAACAACATACTTTCTTTTATTACTTTGTGTTAACATAAGTTTTTTTGTTGGTCTGTATTTTTTAGGCATTATAGATTTTTGATAATCTGAAAAATCTTCTATATTGGGAAATTTGTTTTCGGGACAGAAAGGAAAATATTTTGTTTTATCTTTTATTTCATCAGGGTATACTAAATCAACTTCATATATATAACCATGATTATAATTTCCATCATATGTTTTTTGATAATCTAGAACGGGCGAAGCCCTAGTAGACATCTCTGATGTCGTACGAATATTACACCATGACATTTCACCTGTTGGTAATTCTTGTATCATGCAAGAAGAATATAAGCTATTAAAATCATAATATAACAAATAGTTTTCTCTCATGATTTCATCAACTGCTGCTTGACTATCTTCATTTGATATAAGTCCTTCTATATTTTGATTAAACAATTTTATAAACTGATCGCTTTCTTCTGGAGATAAAGGTTTCATTATTCCATAATCATCAGGATTTACTTTTTTATTGTAACACTGTACATAACGATTACCTAAAACTGATGAAACTCCATCTCTAATTCCAGATTCAAAAAATAATAATTTATCATATGTATTTTCTTTATAATGTTTAAGTTTAACATTTGTATGTTTTAATCCTGCTAACCATGTTAAACCTGGTGTAGAATAACAATAACATGGATCTATTCCGTAATATTCTAAACGCATATCACGAAAGTTTTCAAAAAGATCAGCTAGTATTAATACATCTATCTGTAGATATTTCATTGTATAATCATACATTGTTTTACAATTTAACTCTCTCCAATTCTTTTCAGCTTCTGCATAATCTTCTTTAGATAATTGTGATTGTTTTAATGTTGATTTAAATTTATTTATTGGAGGAAGTTGTTTTTCTTCCATAATTTTATTCACAGAATTAAAATCTCCAGTTATGTACTCATACGGAAATATTCCTTTTAAAGGTTTTAAATTATATTTATTTAATATTTTACATTGTTCAGATTTCAAGGTTTTTCCCATAACATCTAATGAATAAGGAGTAAAAAATCTAAATGCATCTAAAATTCTAATACAACCTAATTGCATTGAAAAATATTCGTCTTCTGTTTTACATAGTACATTTATTTGTTGTTGTTGTAATTTTTCAGATGAAAATAAATCTTTCATTATTAAATGGAAATCATATTTAGAACCATTGTAGAAATATAGAGGAACAAAGTTATATTTAAATTTATTAGCATTAAGATTACAAGAATTATGTGCTGCACCTCTATATAATCCATTTAGATGATCATGATCTTTTACTTTGACGGCAGAGCCGTCGCTTCGCTTGTCAAGATATCTACCTTTGCCATTTTTTTAATTTTTGGCAAATTCTTTTCCACAGTAAAAACATTTTATTTCATTAACAAAATAAATTTTTTCTTCATCCGTTAATGGAAGCATTGGTATATTTGTTTCAAGCAATTGTGAAAAACGTCCTTGTAATTCTTCTACTTTCTTTGTAAACATTTCTGAACTATCTTCACCATAGTATTGATAATATTCTGATTTAAATAATTCAGGATAATTGGAATGAATGTACATTCCCCAACATAATGGTTTTTGTTCAAATAAATATTTTTATTTACTTTGTTCAGAATTATCACTTTCAGAATCGGGCGAAGCCCTGGAAGACATCTCCGATGTCCCGTGCTTTTGTGTCATATTAACATTATATGCTTCAAAATTACAATAAATAGTAAAGGGTACTTTATTTTTCAAATAATGTCTATTATAAATTAAATAATCATCTTTAGGAAAAGTATTTTCAACTGCTTCATTTTGTTGACAATTCTCCAAATGTCTATTCATTTCTTCTTTAGTTCTAAAGCTCGTCATACATTGGAGACAGGGAAAATTAGCATTATCTGAAGTTTTTGTAAATATAGAAACATGTTTACACAATATAAAATGTCCCTGATAATATAATATATTCGCTTGTGCTGGTTGCTTCGTTTGTTCTAGTTTTTCAAATTTATCTTGATATATTTCATGTGTTTCATCAATTTCTTTTGTAAGATTAAATGTATTTCGATGAAAATTTTGATTTAAAATTTGTAACTGATAACTATATTCTTTATCATATTGTTCTTTATATTGTTGTTGACATTTTTTTAGACATTCATTTAATTCTTTATTTTCTTCATTATTTAATTCTTTATTGTCTTCATTTAATTCTTGAATCGTTTCTATCTTATTTTGATATTTATGGCCATATTCTTGTACTAATATTTTTGTTTGTTGTTGATAATCTGTTTTACATTTTTGTAAACTTTTATTTAAATTTTCTAATTTTTGTTGATATTCTAAAGATAAAGATAAATAATCGGAATCATAATCATAATTATAATTACGTCCTTTATAATTATTATGATTAATCATTATTGGTGATAGTGTTTTAACAATTTCAAATTTTTCAGTACATATTATATTTCCTTGGTAAAAAATATTATGATGCATGTAATTTCCTCTATCATTATATACTATTTCTGATTGACATAAATTTTTATTATTCAAATAAATTTTTTTTGAATCTGAGTAAAGTGGAGTAATTTTACCAATAGAAACATAATTCACATTTAATTCAAAAACGTTTACTTCTATTAAATTTTTATTCTTTTTATGAAACTTTATTAACCTATTATAATCATATGGAAATTCATCTAAACCATCCGAAAGATCAAATTCATTTATATATTCTTTTTTATTGTAATGACTTAGTCTTTCTTTGTGATATTCTGCAGGATGTAAATGTGCTATAATACTTCACATAAAACAATAATCATCTTCATTTTTTATGTTGATTAATTGTGGTGAACTGAAAGGTAAAGGAACATAACTACCACCAGTATTATTTTTATATTTATCAATTACTATTTTCTTAGATAGCATTTTAACAAATCTTCAACCAGATTCACGTAACTGGGCTTCAATTATACAATTTTCTAATTTATTTATCATCGATTCAAATATGGGTTGTATATCATTTACATTATGAATTTCTTGTGAATTTGTAAAATGTCCTTGTATTATTTCTTCAGGAATTCCATCAGGTCCATTTTTTGTATAAAGTACTTCTACATTCATATAACATTTAAAAGATTTCTTAAATATTTTGAAAAAGTTGGATAGAATATCAGAAAAAGTTTTATCGGTTTCATTATGTTCAACCGATTCATTAAATAAATATTTTATATCTGTTACGGCTTCATCGGTTCGTTCAGCTTCATCAAATTCATCAGTATCGCTAAATAAATATCTTCCATCTGGTACGGGCCAAGCCCTAGAACCTTCGGTTTGTATGGTCTCATCTTCACTATTAAAAACTTTTTTATATTCCGAATGTGAATAATCATTAAACATTTTTTTAACTTTTATATCAGTAGGTAATGTTTCTAGATAGTTTTTATAACTAGTTAATTTTGATATATTTCCTTCATCAACTCGTTCTACATTTTGTAAATGCAATTTACTATTTAAATGAGATTGATAACTTCTTTTTGTTTGCAACTTTTTTTTACATAAGTTACACTAAAACTTGGTATTTTCCATTTTTTTATTTTTTAAAGAAAAAAATTGTGTTTTAGTTTTAGATATAAACATTCTAATATCAAGGACTTGAGAGTTAATATATATGATTATATATTTCACGTTCCTAATTCATTTTATTTTCTTTATCATATTAAGTTTTATCATATTAAGTTTTATCATATAACGTTTTATCAAAAGATAATTTAAATTTATTTTCACTAACTATTGATTCTTCATCATCATCAATTGATTCTTCATTATCATCATAAATTGATTCTTCAACATCATAAATTACACTTTTTGGTATAGGATGCCATTCCCTGATAGGATACCATTCTCTTATTGGAATATCTAACTCTAAATTACATTTTTTATCTGATAATAATATAATAGAGAAAAATATTGGTCTTTGATCTCTTTTGGAAAATTTAATAACACCACCGTAATCTGAATCACTTTTAGTTTTTATCAAACATGATAAAATTTTAAATTGATTAGATGTAAATCCTAATTTAAATTTTGTAGACCCGACACATAGTTGTCTAACAGTATCTTCAACTATTCCATCATTATTATTTTCAATTGTAAGAAAATGAAATTTAGATAAATTTTGATTATATGTAGTATTAATATCATGTACATCAGTATGAGATATAAATTTTTCTTCACTTAAATTTTTATAATTACTAATATTTTTATAATCTTTTTTTACCATTTACACCATTTTAAGATGTTTCAGAATCATCATTTATATTATCATCATCTATATTACTATCATCATTATTATTATAAGATTCTTTAAGATCGGGCAAAGCCCTAGAACCTTCGGTTCGTTTATTATGATTATGATTATGGACATTGTTAATAGTATAAGGTGTTGTCCACATATAAATTTTCTCTTGTTGAGCTAAACCATTTATATAAGATTTTAACAAATTAATATTTAAATTTGAATATAATCCTATATAAGTATCATCATCATATCTTTGCGGCATTTCTAATGTTTCTTGTTTATAAATTGTATCTCTATAATATACTTCACATAATAATTCTTCGTTATGTTTTTTACTTTCTATGTGAATATTATATTGGTTTTGTTCATCAACAAATAATCTAATTTTTTCCTTTGAGAAAGATTTTAATTTTTTAACTAATTCTTTGATATTGATATAATTAATAATTTTAGTTTCTATCTAATCGGCAAAACTGCTCTAATAAATCCGTAAACATTATTATGTCCTATTATAACCATATTTTCTTTATTTAATTCTACATATGCAACATCATTATATTTACTTACAATCTCCATAAATTTAATAAATGGATCCCCTGGAAAAATACAATAATTAGTTTCTATAGAAGGTAAACCTTTAGTCTGTTCTCTAAATATTTCGGCTTGTAATTCAAATAAAATATCAACATCTATACATGGATTATTATTATTATTATTATTATCAAAACATTTATTTTCAAATCCCTTTGATCTCGTCGAATAAGAAGAACAGGATGATGCGGACGAATATAATTTTTTAAAATTTGCTTTATCCATTTTTTTATTTTTATTAGAAAAAATTTTATTTTTTTATTTTTATTAGAAAAATTTTATTTTTTTATTTTTATTAGAAAAAAATTTATTTTTTTTCTCATTATATAAAAAAAATTACTTTTTTATTGTTAAAAGATGATGTTACCAAATGTTGGTGGAGGTGCATATATCCCGAATAATTGTGAATTAGAAATAGAAATAGAAAATTATATCATGAAAACTGGAGACGTTTTATCTGGTCCATTGCATCTTTCTATTCTTCCGCAACAAAATACAGAGTTAACAAATAAACAGTATGTTGATACACAAATCAATGACTTAAAAGAAAAATATATAAACGATGTTTTGGTTCCACTGATGAATGAATTAAAGTTGCTAAAACTTAATGACAAATCATTAAACGAAAAATTATTAAAACTTGATAAAAAGGATAGAGAGCTAGAAGCAGATACAGCAAAACTTTTTAAAAAGATTTCTGAACAATCAAAAATTTTAATATTACTTTCTATAAAGTTAAAATCTGCAGTCATTAAAAATAAACATCAGATACAACTATTGAAAGAACAATTAGAAGATGAAATAGAAAAACTACCTGAAAGAATTAAAAAAAATTTACAGCAGTTACAAACTACATTCCAAAAAAGTGTTGATGAATTAAGTTCTAAAATTACTCAACAAATGAAAAAGATGAATAGAATAATAAATGAAGTAAACTCACTTAATCAAAAAGTTGATAAAATGAAAACTCTTAAAATCAATTTAGAAAATGAATTAAAGAAAAATTTACAAGAATACTCTAAAGAAAATAAAGAACAGTTAGATGCTGTTAAAAGACAATTAGATGTTCTTAAAATTAAGTTAAATGCTCTAAAAACGGCGTTGAAGATGAATCAGGAGAAAATGCAAGTTAATAGAAAAGAAATTAAAGTACATCACACGCTACTTGACGCAATAGATAAAGTGCAACAGACAATTAATAAAGTTATCTCGAAGTTGTTGTCCATTCACAAACGTAAATCTTGATCGGACCAAAGCTCCTCGAGGCTTTAGCCGATCGGACCAAAGGTCCTCAGGTTACTAACCAATCATAAACGTAAATATTATCGTAATTATTTTTCCCAAAAGTCAAATTTATTCCTAAAAAATGCCTATAATTTATAAACACAATCTTAAACATTTTGCTTCAAATCAAAGAATTGCTCATGAACCACGTATGAATCCTGTTTATCATTATAATAATAGAGAAACAGTTCACACGGAAGGAGCTGGCATCTTTTCTGGTATTGGAAGTATCGTTAACTTAATTAAAAATAATAAAGATTTGATTACATCTGCTGCAAAAGGAGCAGCTGGTATAGGTAGTACAGCTAGTGCAATATCAAATGCTGTTAAATCTCAAAACGAATTAAAACAACTAGAAGCTATTCGTAAACTTAAGAATGATTCTGAAGAACTAAAAAAATTAAAAAAACTTTCAGAGGAAACAAAAAACAAAATTGCTAACATAGCTGTGGGGGAAACTTTGAGGAGCGGAGCTCCGTCTGATAGTAAACATAAGAAGAAATCAGGCGTAGCCATAAAACGTTCAATTGAAGAAATGAGAGGTAATGGCGTGAGCAGCAACCTTCGGTCTAACCAGCAAAGCTGTAGCGGAGCTGGTCTAGCAAAATTCTAAAATTATATTTTAGTAAAATTATTTTAGCAAAATTTTTAAGTAAAATTATTTTAGTAAAATTTTTTAGCAAAATTTTTTCTGTGTGTGAGAAAAAACAAAAAGTCAAATTATTTTTTATAAAAATGTCTTTGCTAATTGAAAATAAATTTGAATTAGACAAACCACCAGGTGTCAGTTATAATCAAAAAAAGAATGACTATATAAGAATTGCTATGAATCCCGGTTCTTCCAGTAGAGTGAATACTGGTGGTGATTTAATTTTTGAAGTTGATAATCAGCAGAGTTATTTATATTTACCTGATTCATTTTTACACTGCGAATATTCTTTATATAGTGATGCTAATTTTACAACACCATTACCAGATAGCGATAATATTGCACTAGAGAATAATTTTTTACCAAGATTATTTACACAAATGCGTTTAGATGTTGCAACTCAAAATATAGAAACAATAAGTGATTCTCCAGGTGTAATTGATACAATGCTTAGATTTGTAACAATTGGTGAAAATAATAGAAAGTATGAAATCGAAGGTTGGTTTCCTGATACTAATGATGGTATAATTATAGATGATTTAACTCACGCTGGAACAGATGCAGCAGGAATTGCGAAAGATGTAGAAAATATTGCAAATCATTTAAATAAAACAATTAATAGTGCATATAAAGAAAGACGTGAGTTTAACAAGAAAAGTAAACAGACAGTAAATTGGTCATTGTCTCCATTATTCGGATATTTAGATTATGATAAAATATCATATCAATTAAAATTTAAATTAATAATTCATCGCACAGCAAATAATGAATTAATCTTTTATGGTAAGACTGGAAAAAAAGCATATTTAAAAATTGATAGACTTGAATGGTGGATTAAGCATATTACTCCTAGTTTAGAGATTGAAACAGCTATTGCAAAAAGATTAAATACTAACAAACCAATTCCAGTAAATTTTCTAAAGCGTACTGCTAGTTCAGTAACTTTTTCCGAACAAAGATTTAACTGGCATTTTACTAGAACTGCGAATACTCCAAGATATTTATTACTAACTTTTCAAAGAAATAATTCTCCAAGTTTTGATAAGAACAACAGTCTTTTTCATATTAATACAATTCGAAGTTTACAAGTTTCATTAAATCAAACCCGATATCCAATTGATCCATTAAGATTCGATGATACCAATAATCAATTTATGGAAGGATATGATGCTTATAGAAATCTTTGTATAGAATTTGGAGTTGAACCACAATTAACTCCTGGAGATTGGAGACATTTATATCCTGTTTTCTGTTTCGATTTAAGTGCAAAATCTGAAGATATTATCAAGACTGGTTGCGATGTGACAATTAATATTGAAAAGAAAGATTCCACAACTTCATTGATGGCTTATGGTTTATTGCTAGAAGATGTAAAATATTCTATTGAAATTCTTAATGAAAAGATGGCTAGGATAGGCTAAAGCCAAAGACTTCGTCGATTAATTAATTTTTTTTCATAACTTAAAATTTTCATAACTAGAATAGATTAAAAATTTTTGGTAACTTAAAATTTTTTATTAAAAATGTCGCAAGCGAAAAGTAATAATAATAAAACTGTTGAATTAAAATTACGTAATATTGTTGACAAAAATACCCCTAAAACTATTACGATTAACAAAAAAATGTATTACATAAGTAAACCAATGATAGAGAATATTCAATTACAAGAAGAAAAGAATGGCGGGATTCTCCCATTAATTCCCCTAATAATAGGTGGCATAGCAGCTGCAGGAAGTGTTGCAGGTGGGACAGCTGGTATTGTCCAAGCAGTAAATAAAAATAAATCAGAGAAGGCAGCATTAGAAGAACAAAAACGTCATAATAGGGAGTTAGAGAAAGTTGCTAGGGGAGAAGGAATAGTAGAGAATTTTATTAGTAAATTAAATTTAGTTGATGAAGGAAAACGAGTTCTCAAAAATATGCTCCACAATGTTGATGATTTAATTGAAATTAAAGAAACTAAAGATGGTTCTGGAATATATCTAAGTCCTAGTATGATAAGGTAATAACCTCAGGACCTTTGGTTCTATCGGCTAAAGCCTCAGAACCTTTGGTTCTATTAGGTAAAACATTTATTTTATCTTTTAAAATGAATTCTACAAATTCCGAAAATTTAATTAAATTAAAAATTGCTAATTTAGATTTATTGAATTATCTCTTAAAAGTACATAAAACCTCAAATTGTAAAATTTATGAAGGTAACGACATACAAAAAACATTAGAAAACTTTCCTGGATTTATTTGGAGTAAATATTCAAAAGAAAAACATCTTCCTGGTCATTCACATACCGGTCCAGGAACTCGACTAGATATAAGACTAGATGAGAATAATAATCCGAAACCAGGTGAAGAACCAATAATTAGAGTAGATGCCGCCGCTTACAGGCATGATTTAGCTTATCTAAATCATGACCTAAGTTCTCGACATGCAGCTGATAAGAAGATGATAGAAGAATTAGATAGTATTCAAAATCCTACATTTAGAGAAAAAATTGAAAGAATATTTGTTAAGAAAGCTTTACAAGCTAAAATATTATTCGGTCAGGGTTTAAATGAAACGACAGCAAAGCTGTCTGAGAGCAACGCTCGAACCTACGCGTCTGAAATTCATAAAGAATACAGAAGGCCTAAATATTTATTGAAAGTAAAAGTATTTAATAAAGATGATATTTGGAGTGCTGATCTTGTTCATATGCCGAATGAAAAAGATTATAAATACGCATTGACCGTTATAGATTTATATACACGATATGCTTGGGTAAAGCCTTTAAAAAATAAAAGTGGTCTATCAGTTAAATATGCGTTTGAAGAAATCTTTAAAGAAACTAATAGAAAGCCAAGGAAATTGTTTGTTGATAAAGGGTCGGAATTTTATAACCGAAACGTTCAGCCACTATTTGAAACTGTTTATTCAACTGAAAATGCAGGGAAGGCCGTAGTGATAGAAAGATTCAATAGATCATTAAAAAATAAAATTTTCAAAAAATTTACTGAGCGAGGAAATCAGAAATGGTTGAAGATATTACCAGGAGTTGTAGAAGAGTATAACAATAAGATTCATTCTGGTATTGAAGAAACTCCAAAGAATGCTTCTGACGACCCTGATTTAATACGAAAGAAAATATTCGAGAATAATTATTCGAATGAGAGTAATCCGAATTTGCAGAAACTTAAGTCGAAATTTAAGATTGGAGATAGAGTTAGAATATTTAAGTATAAGAATAAATTTGAAAAAGGCTTTGTTGGTTATTGGACTAAAGAGATATTTGAAGTTTGTAAAATAAACCAAACTTATCCGATTACTTACGAAGTCAAAGATTTAGATGATGAAAATATCAGAGGCCCATTTTATCAAAATGAATTACAACGAAGTGATTTTTAATTATCATTATCATTATTATTGGAACTAACGTTTCGGGAATGAAATTCCATTGTTAGGCGTAGCCATAGTACCTACGGTTCGTTCAATTCTAAAAGAATATCTAGAAATGGTACTCCTTTTTTTAATTTAAATAAAACATAAAGACATAATTGACCACAGTAAGTAGTTCCCGGTTTTTGAATTTGAAATGTATTATAAGTTCCATTGCCAAGTAATTTTTGACTTCATTTGTAGGTGGAAGTCCATAAGACTCGAAATAGTAATTATCTCGATTTTTATTAAAGATACCTGCAGACCAATGTATTCCTTTTTCATCTGACGTATGAAGATTTGTTATGAAATTTATAGTTATTGTTGGCTTATTTTTTAGGAATTGTAATTCGTCTCTCATCAATATATGAAAATTCTTTATTCCCAATTGATTTGCGATTTTCTTTAGATCAAAATTTGTAGTTGTTTGCGTTCCATATAATTTTAAAAACTCATTCATGTTGTTCATTTTATAATAAAAAAATTTCTTAAGGGACCCCTAGAAGTTAGAAGGGAGGGGGTAGTAGAACTACGTTCATATGATATTGAAGGATATATTCTTGCGGTTTCTTCCACTTTTGTTCCACTTTTAAAGAAATATTATTAGACACATGATATATTTGAAAAACCTGAAAAACGGATTTAAAAGACGTTTTTAAAAATACCAATTTTTATGATTTTCGGTGTCCTGGAACGGTCATGATTTTCAAAGTAAAATGTCACAATCACAAATTTGAGATTCTTAACTTTTCTGATTTTTTCGGTGTCCTGGAACGGTCATGATTTTAAGGGCGGGTGTAAAATTGTAATTCTCAAATTTTGAGATTTTGAAAAATTTGAAAAATTGGGTATTTTTAAAAACGCCCAAATTTATGAATTTAGGTCTTCATAACCTGAAAAAGGGTTCAAATTCATGAATTTATGTCGTTTTTAAAAATACCATTTTTTGAAAAAATGGTACTTTTTGAATGGACTAAATTCATGTATTTAGGTCTTAAAAACCTGAAAAAGGGTTCAAATTCATGAATTTATGTCGTTTTTAAAGATACTATTTTTTTGAATTTTATGGTGTCCTGGAACGGTCTTTTGCCCATTACTATGCTTGGTATCAGAAGAATCACATTTTTGCGACTGCATTTGGAATAGATTATAATTGCAACATTTTGATATTATCATACAGTAAGTCTTTTTACGGCTGTGCTTATTCGATGCATGGACTGAGTCTGTCTTTCGATGATTTACGCAGCTTTAAGATAAAGCGGTCATAGCCCATCGCATTTCATTTCCGAATAGACGAGAACTGCGCACAGATTATTTCCCCACTCCCGCCTGAGCGACTGACCTTCAATCGACGCGTCACCATCGATAATCACATGACAGCGAGAAGGGAAACGTGCAAACGGTCTTCATTTCATTCATGGCTACTCTGCGCATCGAACGTGATTCATTTGTCTAGCATTACGATTTTAGTGAAACGTCTACGACCTAGACCAAATTTTCTTAAACGACGCCTTGGTCACCATCTTTTCTTTGGACATTTAGAGGAACTCAAATTCCGCGAACCACATTCGACCTCCACAATCAATTTACAGGTCATTTATTTTGTCTTTTCAAGTTGCCGACTAAGCTTTTGCCGTTATCATCTTACAAAATATTTTGTGATTTGGTTTACTTCATATTTAGCGACTTGACTCTATTTCCTACATTCGTCGCTGAAAACCAGGGCTTTGAATGTCATCTCGTGATAGTTTGATGCATTCTGACCACAAAATGTGTTTGGATTAATATTACCAATTGCCAGATCTTACAGGTGAGATGTCTATACTCTTTTCATTGCCTAAGTTTAAATGCATTAATTCTGTATTAGTTATGCACGCATTTTCACGAAATTGTATGATTTACATTTTGAAACTTCATGAAATCACAAAAAATAAAAGAAAAATGATCTTTGTTGTCAATAAAACGATAGCGTCATCTGATATCAATTAATTTGTTGCGAATTTCTTCACTCTTGAATTCTATCCGAGTCAGATTGCTTCCTCACGCCTAAGATAATTTATCATAATTAGAGGCTTGCATATTCCGAATGTTTTGTAATCCTGGAATATTATGTGGTAAATGACATCGATCGCCAGTCACGGGTATAATTTAATTATTATTGCTGAGACTACTGTTATAAATACGTACGTGTACACAATTCTTAATGTTTATGGACTAATGCATGCAACATGTTATGATTATGCGTGCATCCATTTGTCGAAAATCTATTTTTTATTTCCTCCAAAGTGCCACATGAGTGTAATTTGAACCAGTCGGATGTGGATTAATTGTGCCATGTTAAGTCCTCATGCAAATTGAGTGCAAATCCATGTATCTATGAATTGTCCCATCATCTTTTTAAAACTCCGTTTCATTATCTAAGAAAAAGACTTTCTGAAATTCTCTGTAAATGTTTTAATGATATGAATTGTTTTTTAAAATAAACTATGAATGTTAACGAATTGTGCCATTCGAAAGATGTTTTGCAAACTTATGTTTTTTGCTTATAAAACAAAATCTTTATTTTGTATTTCAGAGAAAGAATCGCTGTCCTACAACAATCAAAACTGAAAATATGAATGGATTTAACCAAATCAATTCATCGAGTCCGTCCATATGGCAAGGGAGAATCTTTTGATCACTGTGACTAAATTTGATTATATGAGTAAATTTGATTGGAGAAACTGAAAGAATCTTTGAAACGTAGATACTAGACATTCGCATTGGCTTAATATAAATTGGAATTACAGATAACTTAGCGACTTACTGGCAATACTATCATTATTTCATCAGTTATCTACGTTTGAGCCAGACAGATGCCAGTCATACAAGACGAATGGATTGGATTGCCCAGTTTAAACTCCATTCCAAGTTCGTAAGGCTTGGCAGTTTAATAGCTGGTAAGAGGATAATTTTTATATCACTTTATCTTTTACCATCGATTGTACTGAGTGGTGAGTGGACTGGAGCTGGTTAGCACTTTTGTACGACAACTCTGTTTTTTCTTTTATTGTATTCCATCTATTTAATATTGTCATTGGTTTGGGTATCTCCATCCATACTAGACATTAGTCGCATTGGCTTAATATAAATTTGAATTACTTCTATTAACATCTTCTCGATCAATTGCATCTCAATGAAATCATGTAACGGGCTGATGTGTTCAAGTTTTCTGTTATTAGATGGAGGCTGGACTAGTAAGTCATTTAATGTTTCCATGTATTCTGTTTTGATAAGCGATATTACATCACCTGCTTATCGATCAATTGCAGGAAACACAAAGAGAGCCAATCTCAATGAAGTCATGTAACGGACTGATGTGTTCAAGTTTTCTGTTATTGGATGGAGGCTGAAGACATGGTAAGTCATTTAATTTTTTCATCAATGTCTGTTTAAACTGCGACACAGTCCATGATGCTGTCAATTTTAGAACTCGCATCTAAGACTGCTGTTATTGTTACACAGACGTGAGCGGCGAACATTTTATGTTATCGAACTTGAATTGCTTCCAATAATTTATCAAAAATGTATCCCTGCAACATTCTAACAAAGTTTCATGGAAACGTTTTGAAACGTTTTTTTAAACGTTCCGTTACGTAAACATAATGTGCAAGCGTTACGTATCGGAGACGTTTCCTGAAACTTATATGGAACGTTTCCGAAACGTAACGTTACGTCACATTGTTGATGGGGATTATTATACTGACACACGTGTTTTCAAGGCGCCATTCGGGCGGTCGGTGTGGTGAGACCACAGACGAGAGTAAGGGAGGAATTTTATTGGCCAATTTCTCATTGTTATCTTCCACCGGATGCATGACTGTTGTAAAGAATAGCAAAAGCATGTACTTGTAAAAGTAATGCAGGAGACTTCAGTCAAAATCAAAATTCTTGACTTATTATCTGCGATCGGGGTTGAATTAATGATGCAGTAAAATGATTAACTAAAAATCAGTAAATCAGTGTGAGTTTGTTTGATGGCAACGACACAGACGAATGACGATTTGCTTTGAAATGTTAAACAGTTCGATTCGATTATCCGTTTCGAAATTGAATTTTTTTAGTCTGATTATCCGATTGCTCACCTCTGGATAGCATTAGAAATAAGTTGATACGACGAGTATATACAAGTGTGCGGACGCTGAAACACTGCCGCTCTGGCCATCGCGATGATGTGTGTTTCATTATGTTTACCGTAATTTCAATTTATCTGTGATTATTAGAATATATGAAACATACCTCTATTTAGAGACATTTAAATTATAGTTTAAATGTATGCTATCGATCACTACGAGTTAAAAGGCTAAATTTATAAAGGCTAAAATCAAACTTTTCTACGTTTTAAATACGTGTAGGCCTACGGAGTTTTGCTTTATCGACTGTGTAGGCTTATATGTTGTGCTGTGTAGCTTAATAAATCGTTAATTAATTTAATAATGATCGCTCAATAAATCGCTTTTTGACTTGTGAATAATTGCAATTATATGGAACAATTGGCACCTGATACAATCAATTAATTGAATTTGAATGGTTCATCAATCAATTAATTTATTAAGACCTTCGAAGATATAAGCTTGGCGTTGATGAGTCATTTTTTAACATCAAGTAGTCAGGATTTAAATGATATCCCTCAGAACGAAGTCTGTTGGCACGTCGATATACAGTAGGTGTAGAACAAGTTCAGAGTTCTTTGGAAAGAATAAATTGTCGGAAGGCCATTGGTAGTGATGAGATCCCTTCAAAGCTACTGGTAGCTGCTAGTGACATTCTCTGTAGACCGCTAACTCACCTATTTAACCTCTCCATACAACAGGGACTTGTACCGCGACAGTGGAAATGTGCGAAAATTATGCCAGTTCCCAAATGCAAAAATTCAAGTGAGAAATTCGAACAAATTTCTCTGCCTCCCATTATGGCTAACATATTCGAGCGTCTGATTTTAAACTCGGTCAAGGATGGTTTATTGTCGCTGTATGGGCCATATCAATATGGATTTCGACCAGGGTCTTCTACCTGTCTCGCAAATATCAGGCTTCACGATTTCGTCACCCGAATGTTACATAAGCAATGTATAAACGGTGTTGTATTGTTGTCTTTCGATTTGAAGCGAGCATTTGATAAACTAAATCATGAAAAACTTCTCAACCTTCTGAGTAATGAGCACATGTCATCTACTTTTGTCACTTGGATTAAGAGCTACTTTGAAGACCGCACACGGTATGTTGCAATAGAAGAATGTCAAAATCAGCATGTGACCGTGATTTCTGGAATATCACAAAGTTCCATTTTAGGGCTGTATTTGTTTGGAGCGTTTATGGGTTCTCTGACTCCGAAGTCAAATTCTACATGCATGATTAAGTAAGCAGATGATGTAGCATTGTTGATACCTTTATATAAAAGTAATTCTGACCCCTCGATATCATTGAACGAAGAAATCGACAATGTTAGGCAGTGGACCGGAAACAATGATCTTGTACTCAACATGAATAAGACAAAGTATTTATATTTTCGAAAGTCAAATGCTATCACCACACCAAGTTTGTCTATTGCTGAATGTATTCAAATGAAGTTTCTCGGCGTAACATATGATTATGAGCTGAAATGGACACCACACACATAAACCATATTTGTAAGAAAGCAAGTCAACGTGTATACCCTTTACGAGTATTGAAGAACATGCTATCCAAAGAAGATCTATTTCAGGTTTATAATGACCGTATAAGATCTATTCTTGAGTATAATGCTCCAGTGTTTGTTGGCTTCAGTGAGTCGAACTCTTTTTCTATTGACAGAATACAAAAGCGTTGTCACAATGTCATCTGTGGCAAACACTGTCAATGCTCTTCGCTACCTTCTTTGAACCTTCGTCGGATGAATCAAGTAGAGAAATTGTTTCTCAACATCATGCAATCAAACAAGCTTTTACAAATTGAACATAAACGTGAACTGAAATCCATCTTTTGTAAAATAAAATGGCACACGATCAGTCTACCAGAGGTGTGTAATCAGTCTACACACGATCAGGCTATTGGAATGATTCGTTGTGGTAGAAGTTGCCGAAGAGCTGCAACTATCGAGAGTCGTTGTTTGGAGGTGGTGGTGTCGATGGAAAGCAGAAGGAGATGTTAAAAAGAAGAAGGGATCTGGTCGACCAAGAAAGTCTGCAGGAAGGACAGACGCACGTCTAGTTTTAGCTGCAAAGAGGAATCGATTTGTGTCAGTCCCAAAGCTAGTCGTACACTGGAAGAGTGCCTCAAATATAGACTGTAGCGTTCGAACGGCTTACCGAAGATTGCGAGAAGCTGGAATTTAATCGCGACGACCAGCTGTCCTAATTCCATTGAGTTTTGAGCACCGCAGAAGACGAGTTGCCTGGTGTGATGCCCATCGCTCATGGAATGACCATCACTGGCAGAAAGTCTTGTGGACCGATGAATCGAGATTCACTCTGGATTTCAATGACGGTCGTGTCAGAGTGCATCGTCTTCCAGGTGAACGCTTTGCCCCTTGCTGTATTAAAGAACACGACAGATATGGTGGTGGAAGTGCTATGCTGTGGGGTGGCATTTGGCATGGCAGACGAACGACAGCAGTCATCATCAAAGGCACGTTGACTGGAGAGAGGTATCTCAATGAAATTGTGCTTCCTGTTGTTGCCCCAGTGGTCAGGGTGGAGGATCTCGTCTTCCAAGACGACAACGCAAGACCACATCGCTCCTCGGCTGTCATTGCCACTGATAGGAGATTGAACATTCAAACCCTTGACTGGCCTGCACGCTCACCTGACTTGTCACCCATTGAACAAGTATGGGACGAGCTTGGGCGGCGAGTGAGAGACCGCTATTCACTTCCACCAGTGTTCCTGAAGATTCTCTCTGAAAGACTGACAGAGCAGTGGCTTCTCCTTGAAACATCCTTCATTCAGAAACTTTGTGAATCCATGCCATCTCGGATTACTGAATGTATTGGAGCTAGAGGGGGCACACGCGCTATTAAAGTTGAATCTGCTACATGCGTTGTTTTCCTGTGCTAGCGACTTGGAGGAGATTGTGACTAAATTATCAAGGTATCATACATACATGTATATATACCAGTCAAAAATGAAAGAAGTCAAAGAAGTAAATGTTTCTAAATTTTTGTCAATGAGTATATATATATATATATTAAAATAATTGAAGTGAAAACACATGGAATGCACAAGCGCTTTCTATATTCTTCAGGTGCAAAGTGAAACAAAAAACAAGATCATCATAATTTCAAATATACATTCATCATAGATATGGATGTTGCAAGGTAATTTACATAGTAGGACATGCACATGCATAGTAAATAGAAAAATAACTTTGTTATAGTTTATTATGCTAAAATACATCAACGATATCTAATTTATGCATTAGATTGAAACATAGATTTAAGTATAGAAGAACATATATGCGAACTAATATAAAATGCATCTCACATCAAAAGTGAATGAATTCATAAGAAACGTATAAAAGTGATTCATGAATTTAATTTTGGATGAAAGCGATCGATAAAATATTTTTCTTTACATTTACGTTCAATTTTGTTTTCAGAAAAAAGCTTGTAAAAAGGAAAGATTGACATGTTGCCCCTACCACACGTTTCTAGATGTTCACTTAATTTAATTTGTCTATAATTGGCATTCAAAATTTGTTGTTTGTGAACCCTTACTCTGGTTCTTAAGGATGTCCCAGTTTCTCCGATATAATAATTTTGACAACCGGGGGAGGTGATGACATATACAACATTACTGGTATCACAACTCATATTGCAATTTACATGGAAAATGTGTCCATCAAATGTATAAGAAGATCCTTCTTGTAGGATGTTACAAGTACCACATCTCAAGTCATTGCATTTATTTACTTTATGTACTTGATCACTTTCAAATGTGGATTTACAAAGAATTCTTTTCAAATTTCGTGGTTGTCGTTTACTATTAATAAAAGTACAGTCTCCAAAAATTTCTTTAGTTTTATCGTCATTTTTCAATATTGAATTCACATGAGAAATAGCTGGTAAAATGTTCATGTTTCTAGGGTTGTATGTGTATACAAAAGGTATGACAGAATCAATATTATTTTTCTTGTCACTTGTAAGAAAAAGTGATGAACGGTCAATCTTTAAAGATTTTGAAATGCTATTGTCAATTAATGAGTGAGGATAGCCCTGTTGTAATAAGAATTGCCTTAATTCGTCCAGGCGGTTCCTTCGATTGACATCATCACTACAGATCATGCATATACGTCTCGCAAGATTGTAGGGGATCGCTCTTTTAACATGGCGGGGATGGCAGGAGGAGAAGTTTAGATATTGATGAGTGTCAGTTGTCTTATAGTAAATGGCAGTGTGTATTGTTTTTTCCTCTTTAATCACGAGAATATCAAGAAAAGGGATCGCCTTGTAACTTATTTCCATGGTGAATGAAATGTTGATATCAAGATCATTAAGAATATCATGAAATCGGTTTAAGTTTTCAACGTCCAATTTCCTAATAATAAAACAGTCATCCAAGTATCTTTTCCAGTTACTCATTACATCATTTGTAGTATCACTACCCCACACTTCAATAAGGCGATTTTTCAATTGAATTTCAAGATAGCCAAGTGTTAGGTTTGCGTAAATTGGGGCCACTTTTGTGCCCATTGCGGTGCCTTTGATTTGTTTGTAGCAGTTATTACCAAATTCAAAAGTATTGTTTACCAAAACAGATTTTAAGCATTCTAAAATAAATGAATGATTGAAGCGACTGTCAATAGCGTTTGGGAATTGCTGAAGCCAAAATTTTACCGCAAATAAACCTAGGTCATGGGGAATGTTTGTATATAAACTAACAACATCAAAAGTCACCAACTTAGCGTTAATGGGTATGTGCTTAGGCAAATTTGTTAAAAAATCAAGATCATCTCTTACATAACTTTGTATATGCTTGCATAGAGGTTTTAGAATGATATCCAAAAAATTGCTAAGGCGTTGGATAGGAGCATTTGGGCTACCAACAATAGGTCTAAACGGTAAATCTGAAGGATTTTGAATAGCAATGTATTCTGAATTATGTTCAGAAATGGCATTCTTGATCATGTTTGATTTATGAATTTTAGGCAATCCGTAAAAATTACTGCTTTTGAATTCAAAATTAATCAAATAGTCTTTTTCTTTGCTGGTTAGATTATTTGCAAACAGTTGAATGTTTTTTAATGTCTCTCATAATTTGTTTGTCTTCATTAGTTGGTAATTTTTTGTAAAAGCTTTTATCTTCTAGCATATCTAAAATCTTCTTTTCATAATAGGATTTATCCATAATCACAATAGCGCCTCCTTTATCCGCTTCTTTGATAATTATATCAGGATCGGCACTTAGAGATTTCAATGAATTTTCCTCATTTCTATTTAAATTAGACTTTGTTTTCATTACATTACTTTCCTCAGTTATGTTGATTTTCTCTAAAGTTTCACAAATGTTGTCTAATACCGTATTCCTTCCTTTTTGAGGATTGAAAGAAGATTTATTTTGAATTAAACTTTTAGGTCCATTCTGACCGACTTCGTTATTATGAACATAAAAATATTCCGTTAGTCTCAATTTGCGAGTATATTTTTTGATGTCCACTTTGAGTTCTTCACTATTTTTGCGAGGAGTAGGAGTAAATTTTAGCTCTTTGTTCAATACACATTTTTCAGGTTCAGTCAAAATCCTACTTGATAAGTTTACAACTTTTACATCAGTTTGACATGGTTTTACTTCCTTGCTCGAAAATTGACTTTTTATGCAAGTATTTAATTCAGACTCAAGTGTCTTATCCTTATCGATACATATTACATTATTCGTGGATTGACATGACTCACTTTTTGGTAATAGCCATGGAGTGGTTTGCCTCCTCCTAAAAAAGGCTTTGTATTCCTGGAGATTCTGTATGTTTCATGTCTATTTGAGCGTTCGTAATTCCGAGTAGCATCGTTAGTCATTGCATTAGTCATCGTCTAAGTCTGATGTGATTGAGCAAAACACACAAATTGAAGTTAATGAAATTACTTTGAAAAATGAAGCAGTTAAAATTAAGCGAAGGATTGGTGTCATCTGGAACGATCTCCTTGCGAAAAGGAAAATGGCCTATTGGTCCTACCTACGGAACAAAAACTATTCGGAACTCTACGAAACATGGATTTCGAAAGATGTACCCGTATTACCAAGAAAATACCGAATAAAGAAGCTCCGTTATGAGGAAAAAGAAGAGACTAATATCAGAATCGAAATGGCAATGAACAGAATGAGAGGAGAGATTCAAATTCTCAAAATAAAGTCAACGAATTATTTCGGCCGATTTCTAGTTTTGCAATTTTGTCCAAAATTTTGGCCATTGCGGATGAAGTTGTGTTTTTTGAAATTAAAATCAATTAATTGTTGGCCTATTAGCCCTTCTTCCGCAAATAAAACAATTAGGTAGTTCTCCCAAATTTTCGCCGTAGGCTTTATCAAGGGAATTATTTACTGCAGTAAATAATTCCCTTGATATAGCCTACGGCGAAAATTTGGGAGAACTACCTAATTGTTTTATTTGCGGAAGAAGGGCTCATAGGCCAACAATTAATTGATTTTAATTTCAAAAAAAAGTCAACGAAGGCACATGATAGCATGCGAGACTATGACAACGCTATTGATGCTGAAATATCAAGACTTTCGTCTGGAACATTGCGAGAAACTGTGATGAACGTTTGGTACTCTGAATGTGAGCAACAACAACAAGTGTCATACAACAGATGGCGTTATTCAGAGACTTGGTTACTAGACTACGAAAAAAATTACGGCAATACCGTTTTCAAGGAATATAATAAGTACAATCATAATCAAAACGAACAAAATAACTTGAATTCGAAGAGAAATTGTGGTATGAGAAATACGCTATCAAAGTATGAAACTGAAACGAAAGGATACAGACCCAGACCCCACTCTTCAAACAATGATTCTAATACGTGAACCCGACGAACATATGCTTCAGTTGTGAGAGGACATAATTTCACCAGAACGAGCAGTTCTCAACGTTCCAATTCTTATCATCGTCGAAATTCCCCGTCAAATCATCAAATGCATCAATCCAATAATCATCCATACGATCGCTATTCTCCTAATGCAATGACTAACGATGCTACTCGGAATTACGAACGCTCAAATAGACATGAAACATACAGAATCTCCAGGAATACAAAGCCTTTTTTAGGAGGAGGCAAACCACTCCATGGCTATTACCAAAAAGTGAGTCATGTCAATCCACGAATAATGTAATATGTATCGATAAGGATAAGACACTTGAGTCTGAATTAAATACTTGCATAAAAAGTCAATTTTCGAGCAAGGAAGTAAAACCATGTCAAACTGATGTAAAAGTTGTAAACTTATCAAGTAGGATTTTGACTGAACCTGAAAAATGTGTATTGAACAAAGAGCTAAAATTTACTCCTACTCCTCGCAAAAATAGTGAAGAACTCAAAGTGGACATCAAAAAATATACTCGCAAATTGAGACTAACGGAATATTTTTATGTTCATAATAACGAAGTCGGTCAGAATGGACCTAAAAGTTTAATTCAAAATAAATCTTCTTTCAATCCTCAAAAAGGAAGGAATACGGTATTAGACAACATTTGTGAAACTTTAGAGAAAATCAACATAACTGAGGAAAGTAATGTAATGAAAACAAAGTCTAATTTAAATAGAAATGAGGAAAATTCATTGAAATCTCTAAGTGCCGATCCTGATATAATTATCAAAGAAGCGGATAAAGGAGGCGCTATTGTGATTATGGATAAATCCTATTATGAAAAGAAGATTTTAGATATGCTAGAAGATAAAAGCTTTTACAAAAAATTACCAACTAATGAAGACAAACAAATTATGAGAGACATTAAAAAACATTCAACTGTTTGCAAATAATCTAACCAGCAAAGAAAAAGACTATTTGATTAATTTTGAATTCAAAAGCAGTAATTTTTACGGATTGCCTAAAATTCATAAATCAAACATGATCAAGAATGCCATTTCTGAACATAATTCAGAATACATTGCTATTCAAAATCCTTCAGATTTACCGTTTAGACCTATTGTTGGTAGCCCAAATGCTCCTACCCAACGCCTTAGCAATTTTTTGGATATCATTCTAAAACCTCTATGCAAGCATATACAAAGTTATGTAAGAGATGATCTTGATTTTTTAACAAATTTGCCTAAGCACATACCCATTAACGCTAAGTTGGTGACTTTTGATGTTGTTAGTTTATATACAAACATTCCCCATGACCTAGGTTTATTTGCGGTAAAATTTTGGCTTCAGCAATTCCCAAACGCTATTGACAGTCGCTTCAATCATTCATTTATTTTAGAATGCTTAAAATCTGTTTTGGTAAACAATACTTTTGAATTTGGTAATAACTGCTACAAACAAATCAAAGGCACCGCAATGGGCACAAAAGTGGCCCCAATTTACGCAAACCTAACACTTGGCTATCTTGAAATTCAATTGAAAAATCGCCTTATTGAAGTGTGGGGTAGTGATACTACAAATGATGTAATGAGTAACTGGAAAAGATACTTGGATGACTGTTTTATTATTAGGAAATTGGACGTTGAAAACTTAAACCGATTTCATGATATTCTTAATGATCTTGATATCAACATTTCATTCACCATGGAAATAAGTTACAAGGCGATCCCTTTTCTTGATATTCTCGTGATTAAAGAGGAAAAAACAATACACACTGCCATTTACTATAAGACAACTGACACTCATCAATATCTAAACTTCTCCTCCTGCCATCCCCGCCATGTTAAAAGAGCGATCCCCTACAATCTTGCGAGACGTATATGCATGATCTGTAGTGATGATGTCAATCGAAGGAACCGCCTGGACGAATTAAGGCAATTCTTATTACAACAGGGCTATCCTCACTCATTAATTGACAATAGCATTTCAAAATCTTTAAAGATTGACCGTTCATCACTTTTTCTTACAAGTGACAAGAAAAATAATATTGATTCTGTCATACCTTTTGCATACACATACAACCCTAGAAACATGAACATTTTACCAGCTATTTCTCATGTGAATTCAATATTGAAAAATGACGATAAAACTAAAGAAATTTTTGGAGACTGTACTTTTATTAATAGTAAACGACAACCACGAAATTTGAAAAGAATTCTTTGTAAATCCACATTTGAAAGTGATCAAGTACATAAAGTAAATAAATGCAATGACTTGAGATGTGGTACTTGTAACATCCTACAAGAAGGATCTTCTTATACATTTGATGGACACATTTTCCATGTAAATTGCAATATGAGTTGTGATACCAGTAATGTTGTATATGTCATCACCTCCCCCGGTTGTCAAAATTATTATATCGGAGAAACTGGGACATCCTTAAGAACCAGAGTAAGGGTTCACAAACAACAAATTTTGAATGCCAATTATAGACAAATTAAATTAAGTGAACATCTAGAAACGTGTGGTAGGGGCAACATGTCAATCTTTCCTTTTTACAAGCTTTTTTCTGAAAACAAAATTGAACGTAAATGTAAAGAAAAATATTTTATCGATCGCTTTCATCCAAAATTAAATTCATGAATCACTTTTATACGTTTCTTATGAATTCATTCACTTTTGATGTGAGATGCATTTTATATTAGTTCGCATATATGTTCTTCTATACTTAAATCTATGTTTCAATCTAATGCATAAATTAGATATCGTTGATGTATTTTAGCATAATAAACTATAACAAAGTTATTTTTCTATTTACTATGCATGTGCATGTTCTACTATGTAAATTACCTTGCAACATCCATATCTATGATGAATGTATATTTGAAATTATGATGATCTTGTTTTTTGTTTCACTTTGCACCTGAAGAATATAGAAAGCGCTTGTGCATTCCATGTGTTTTCACTTCAATTATTTTAATATATATATATATACTCATTGACAAAAATTTAGAAACATTTACTTCTTTGACTTCTTTCATTTTTGACTGGTATATATACATGTATGTATGATACCTTGATAATTTAGTCACAATCTCCTCCAAGTCGCTAGCACAGGAAAACAACGCATGTAGCAGATTCAACTTTAATAGCGCGTGTGCCCCCTCTAGCTCCAATACATTCAGTAATCCGAGATGGCATGGATTCACAAAGTTTCTGAATGAAGGATGTTTCAAGGAGAAGCCACTGCTCTGTCAGTCTTTCAGAGAGAATCTTCAGGAACACTGGTGGAAGTGAATAGCGGTCTCTCACTCGCCGCCCAAGCTCGTCCCATACTTGTTCAATGGGTGACAAGTCAGGTGAGCGTGCAGGCCAGTCAAGGGTTTGAATGTTCAATCTCCTATCAGTGGCAATGACAGCCGAGGAGCGATGTGGTCTTGCGTTGTCGTCTTGGAAGACGAGATCCTCCACCCTGACCACTGGGGCAACAACAGGAAGCACAATTTCATTGAGATACCTCTCTCCAGTCAACGTGCCTTTGATGATGACTGCTGTCGTTCGTCTGCCATGCCAAATGCCTCCCCACAGCATAGCACTTCCACCACCATAAGTAGTAAGTAAAACTCCACTTCTGGATAGCGCAAGATGGCCGCCATCGCTGACGTCCCCCCCCCTCTGGACCGGCAGAGTGTCGTGGTCGGCCGCCGTGGTGCTTCGGGTCTGACGTCCCCCCCTCTGGTCGACCGTCGTGTAGCGCGCGGTGATGTGGTGTCTAGGTTGGCGTGGTTGCCGGCCAGGTTGGGAGGGGTGGACTGTCGTAGCTCACCTGAAAAAATCCTAAGTGTTAGAGTGGCTTTGTATGGGTAAAATTTTGAAAATTTTCCAAAGTGTGGAATTTCGACCTGGGACCGTCACCAAAACATTTTTCATCAAATTTCACTGACCTCCCCCCCTCTTCTAACTTTGGTTCTAGTGAACGGATTTTGTTCGTTCGAGTTTCATTGGAAAGAGGAGAAAAAACTGCTCGACAACATTTTTTGTTGCGAGTCAATCGGACCAGTCGTTCAAAAGTTAGAGCGGTTACAAGATTTTAGGTCGGAGCTCGCTCACCTGAAAAAATCCTAAGTGTCAGAGTGGCTTTGTATGGGTAAAATTTTGAAAATTTTCCAAAGTGTGGAATTTCGACCTGGGACCGTCACCAAAACATTTTTCATCAAATTTCTCTGAACGAGGGGGGAGGGGGTGAGGTCAGTGAAATTTGATGAAAAATGTTTTGGTGTCGGTCCCAGGTCGAAATTCGGAAGTTTTAAATTTTTCAAAATTTTCACCACACTGGAGCTCTCACACTTAGGAATTTTTTCACTTGTGGCATGTTACATGGACATGTGCTGACGGACCAACTTCCCGTGGTCATATGAGAATGGTTCAGGTGTCATATGATAGAGAATGATGAGACGAATCGTTTGCAACAAACCGCATGTCGCTACGATGAATACTTTCGGAGATAGAGCCATTTTAAGTTTTCTTCCGAGCATATATAAACCCCCGACAACGTAAGTCTGATCACTTCATCGAAAGACGAGGTAAGCGACGGTCGTCGCTCTGAGCTCCCGATATCGGGTGTTTCAAAGGACTCTATCTTTTGAAGTAGGCAAGCTATCTTCTTACTTCAAAGTTTGTATGATAGAGTTTGATAGTGTCTTTACTACTGATAAAATTTTTTAAAAGTAGTATGAGTAGTAAAATGCGGAATTTTTTTAAAATTCTTAATTTTCAGTTTTTTCAAAGTTTTAACATATAGACTAAGGTTTTCAAGTATCCTGAGTTCAAATCTGCTATCAGATTTGAAATTTAACTAAGTCTAAGGCAGCTTTGAGGGGTTAGATCCAAGCTACTGATCACTACCTTTGACTCGGCGTTCCTGTTACCACTTCGGGGCAGTGACAATGATGTCTTCAGCTGTAAAGAGCGGGTATCGGGGAAGATCTCTCACTTCCCTAGTGATCAGTACAATGCCTTCGGGCTGTCGACGGGATCGAGTGCCACTCACTACACTCTTTAGGAATATGACTGTACTACATGATTCCAAACTTATACAAATTTCATTATCTTACAGTTAACAATAAAATCTAACATGGCTAACGATAAAAATCGTAAATATCACATCAAAATGTGCTCATGTGGGCGAGTTAATCGCAGTGCGGACGCCAAGGCTCATGTCAAGAAGGCGGGCACCGGCCACATGATTATCTTGAATAGGGTTGCGTGCGTGAAGTGTAGAGTGCTGAAGGGTGATGAGGATGAGGCGCGTTTTTACAGAGTGCATGCTGACTGTAGTGGTGGTTTAGTGACTGATTTGAGATTTACGCAGTTGATTGTGGAAGAGAGGGAGCGAATGTTGGCGATCGAGCGAGAGGGTAAGGCTGAGAATGTTGTTGAGAATGATGAGTTGGCGAGAGCGGTTGCGTCGTTGGAGGGTGAGATTGAGCGAAAGAGAGTGCTTGAGAGTGATGATGAGGATGATGTGGATTTAGATAGGGAGCGTGTGAGGAAGCGTGTGAGGAAGTTGAGCTCTTCGTCGTCGGAGGTGTCAAACATCGTCATCACCGACCCCCCGAAGAGCTCATCTTCCCCAAAAGTGAAGAGTGGTGGGATTCGTGTGCAGTCGGCGAGGTGGTTGAAGGATGAAGAGAAGAGGCATGTTTCGCAGCAGATGGCGCATGATTTGTTGGTTAATAAGTATGAGAGTTTGAAGAAAGTGAAGGATGAAGTTGCGAAGGAGTTGGATGAGTTGAAAAAGAAGGAACTGAAGTCGAAGGAGGTAGCGGATGAAAATATTAGAATGAGGCGTAGTGTGACTGATTTGAAGAAAAAGACGCTAGAGTTGGAAGAGAAGAATGATGAGTGTGAGAAGAGGGCGAGTGCTGCGGAGAGAAGAATGAGAGATGCAGAAGCGAAGTTTGAGGAGATGATGAAGGAGATGAGTGTGTTGAGAGCGAGGAATGTTGAGTTGGAGAGGACTGTGGCTCGGCGGGGTGATGAGAGGCAGGCGTATGAGAAGTTGGAGCGCATGAGGGATGAGTGGGAACGTGTGAATGAGGATCGTTTGTTTGAGTTTCACATCCCTATTCGGGATAATCATTTGGCCGGCGAAGTACTCGTAAACCAGAATTTAGACGAATCCATCCTATGCTACAATGGTCATCCCACGAAAAAATGCCTCCACGCCAGCCTACGAATGCGCGGCCATCTCCACAAATTTTCGATTCGGAAACGCGCGAGACTGCCAAAGGATGACTAACTTGGTAAGTGAAAAAGTAAATAAGATAGTATATCCTATTCTAATACATATCATTTTCATTGCAGATCTTTGCCCGCCTTCACCACCCCATCAATTCACTCCCGAGAACGAACCATCGGCTCTCTTAAGGGCCACCTAGGGGCAAGACATGATAGAACCTCCACGCGGTTTGCCCTGGGCAGTCTTCGGACTGGCGAATACTATCATTAAGTTGAATCTGCTATCAGTCAACTTGAGCGTTGCGTCGCGTTAGAGGGGTATATAAACCACTGCCTCTCATTTCATTTCATTTCAATCATGCAGACGCCGAACAGTCAAGTCAGCTCTCCTCGCGGACCGCAGTTAAGGCCGCGAAATTTATTTGAGGAGTTTGTCAGGCTAGAGGAGCAAGACAGAGTTTTTAATAATCTTGCTCGGATTGGCAATCCGATGACAGCAACTGCTGTCAATCCAACGGAATGGCGCTACATTCCACTTTTTAGCCATGTACCAGTTAGTGTGGAAGTCGACAGTGCTACCAAAGAGAGAGTCAAAGACTCTCTCAGCAGAATTGGTAGGGTGTAAGATGACGTTACTCCCGAGAATGAACCATCGGCTCTCTTAAGGGCCACCATGGGGCAAGACATGATAGAACCTCCTCGCGGTTTGCCCTGGGCAGTCTTCGGACTGGCGAATACTATCATTAAGTTGAATCTGCTATCAGTCAACTTGAACATTATGCAGTCGATTGCTATCCCTGAAGCATTCTGATTCGCTGTTGAGCAATTCATTGTTGAAAACCCTATATAAGCCAGAAGATTGTAGCGCTTCTCATTCAATTTGAAGTCACGATGGAAGCGACATCTGCCGACAGCATTCCCGTCTTCACCGATGAAGACAACGCCATTCCCGAGTTCGTCATCCTCGACGAGTGGGATGAGGAGGATGAGAAGAAGGGGAAGATCAAGAGGATCGTTTGGACGGATGAGGTATGGACTCCAAATACCACTCGCATCCGAAAGGTGCCAGATGCACCAGTACGACCTCGGCGGTATAGGGTCTATGACAACCTAACCGTCATACCCATTGACTATTCCAGCCAATAGCCAAATTCACACCCCCCGAGAACGAACCATCGGCTCTCTTAAGGGCCACCATGGGGCAAGACATGATAGAACCTCCTCGCGGTTTGCCCTGGGCAGTCTTCGGACTGGCGAATACTATCATTAAGTTGAATCTGCTATCAGTCAACTTGAACGTTGCAAATGAAGTTCGGTGTAATACTTCCTTTCGACGGGCGTTCCTGTAAAGGGCGGCGGTGAAACCCGTAGCTATGTATACCGCAAGGGACATTCGGCAATGGTCAATCTTGTTAAACCTCTCTGCGTCATGTTTGCAAGTGATTGCCTCTGTCTCAACGTAGTATGCATTCGCGCCAGGGCGACATTTAGCCAACTGTCGAAGGTTGCCTAAAACTTTCCATTGCATACGTTATGAGAACCATGAGTTCTACCTGTCTCTATCAATGAGACGAATTGATGAATGGAATGAAATGGGAGGACACTCACGCGCCACACGCAACATAACACACTTCTCTCTTCCGTAGTCTAACAAGCTCTTTACACATGGATCGCAGTCGATTGCTATCCCTGTATCAGAAGTGTAAGCTATCTTAATTTTATTTGATACTATTTCATCTATCATCATCATCGTCCATATGAAATGTTTTAAGATTTACAAGTTAGACTAAGCGTGCTACTATTTCCAAATGAAAAAGTATACATGGTTAAATCATCCACTTAAGCCCATCCGTAGTCTAACAAGCTCTTTACACATGGATCGCAGTCGATTGCTATCCCTGTATCAGAAGTGTAAGCTATCTTAATTTTATTTGACACTATTTCATCTATCATCATCGTCCATATGAAATGTTTTAAGATTTACAAGTTAGACTAAGCGTGCTACTATTTCCAAATGAAAATGTATACATGGTTAAATCATACACTGAAGCCCCATTCAAGTACGTCAGTATGAAAGCAAAGATAATATGAAATAAAAATTTATTATGGCATGTATTTCAAAAGGTCTTCATCGTCAATATCGTCCCAGAGTCTGGCTTCACATAGATAGCAAAAACAGTTCAGTTGCTTTAATCGTTCTTCCACTGCGAGCCTCACTTTATCAATATACTCCCACTCCTCCATAGTTCGTGGCTGGGAGTTAGGGTTGTACCACTCCCATCATTGGTGGAGGAATTTCGTGCTGGTGATCTCCATCACATCGTCAGTATCGTACTGGAGATACTTCCACCTCACGCCTGTTAAGTCGGGACACTCCTTCTCACATACACTCTCTTCGTTGTCCGCTGGTAATAACACCTTCTCTACCTTCGTTGGAGCGTTTGGTGTTGAGGATGGAGAAGAGAATTTTGTGTTTGGTGTTGTCGGAGGGCTTGTCATGTTGACTGTGAATAATAACTTTGAAATGTTTTCTAATTCTTAAGTATCAACAAGCAACCAATCAGAATGAACAGCCAATGAATGATGAATATGAAAGTATATATGTAAAGTGACATTCGTGTCATTTCACTCTGTCTTTGAGACGCATAAGTGAACTGTTGTCTAGCGAATTCTGTTATTATTTGAGGCGTACAAGTGAATTCCAAATTTGAGACGTATTATTTGAGTGAAGTCTCTATCTTGTTGAAGTATCAAGCTTAAACATAATTTCGTTGAAATGGTAAGTTGAAAATTTCTTCACTCATCTCCCTCAAACGTGTGGCTAATAGCATCTTCCTCAATTTCAGGCATCAACTTCATCACCAACACCCTCCCTTCTCGAGGAAAGTTTAGAGTTGTTGAGTCAAGGTAGGTTGTAACAATGCACTGAGACTTGAACAGAGATGAAAGAATGATTTCTCTTTCAGGTGATGTGAGTTCCAGCTCAGGACTCTCGCGACAAGGCAACGAGTGGGAATGTGCCGACTGCGGACATATGTTTACAAGGAAGCACAGTCTCCTTCGACACATCAAACAACGTGTGTGTCAACGCAAAGCGGCGTCAATCTCCGGAGGTGAAGTTGATTCTGACGATGACATCTCCTTTCCTTGCGATTTGTGCCCTCTTTCTTTTGATAGTCACTTTCAGCGATCTTCGCACAGACTTCAACACACGCATGCAAATGATCACTACACCAACGGTACCTCTACCATCTCCCTCATTAATGTTTCACATAATAATTTAGTACGCGACTACTACATGGAGTCCAATACTCAAATAGTAGATTTTCCTGAGTGGCTTCTTCAAAATTCAAACATTATCGAAGCGCTCTTCAACAATTTAGACAATTTTAGAATGAAGGCGCTCATCTACCTTAAACTAAAATATATTAAGATAGATTTTCAAACGGGTCAAGTGACGGAGAGAATACAGTTTCATGTTCCTTCCTCTTCCGCAACCGAAGTTGTAGACTGCGAGTCTTGGCTAAATTTTCACATTCAATGTTTAAAATCAAATGTAGATAAATTCAATCAACGCGACAGCGCTCTCATTTTTGATGGTGTGGACTCAGCCATATTCAAAATTTCACTATTAGAAAGTCATGCAGCTCGAGGTACATTTAAACTACCAAAAACGTTGTATAATAAGAAAGCTGTCATCAATGTCGATTGTAAATCACAGTGTTTCAAATATGCAGTCCTATCCATCCTTCACTATAATGATATCAACGCGAATCGAAATCATACCTATAGCTATAGACAGTGGGAGGATGAACTAGACTTTGAAGGTTGTGATAGTAACAACATGAAAATCAAAGATGTAGAAACGTTCGAAAAACATAATAAGATTAAAATTGTCGTTCACGTGTGGGAGAAGGGGTTGAAGGGTGCCCGCTATAATTCACGTTCAACTTGTTATGAACGTGTAGTCAACCTCTTATTAGTAAAACAAGATGATAGCGAGGAATGGCACTACTGTGGTATTCCCAAAATGTCTCGCTTGTACACTCACTTGGGGCACTCTAAAAGAGGTGAACATTTTGTATGCGACCGCTGCATCCGCTCCTTTTGGAGTAAAGATAAATTTGAAACTCACTATGAATGGTGCAAGCGAGGTAAATTACAAATGGAACGCATGCCCAAAGATAAAATATTTTCACATAGGGATAATGGTGACGAATTAAGTCCCCTGCGTGTCATTTACGCAGACATAGAATGCTACATTGATGATATCATCCACAAGCCAGCAGCCATTTCCTGCTATGAAGTATGGCATGACCACTTTAGGAATAGACAAAACAAAATGCATACTTGGCAAGGTGAAGATTGCATTTCAAAATTTCTAGAATTTCTCGATAAAGCTGCTAAATTTCAACAATCATATGATTCCCAATTGCAGCGTAAGTCACTACATATGTCAGATGAAGACAAACAAAAATTTGAAAGTTGCACATCCTGTCCTAAATGTCATAAAACGTTTGATGACGATAAAATTAAGAAAGTGCGTGATCATGATCACATCACTGGTAAATTTAGAAACGCACTCTGCTCCAAATGTAACTTTTCACTTAGGTTGAGACGTCGTGTACTACCCGTCATTTTTCATAACTTTAAGGGCTATGACAGTCATATGCTCATAAAAGGAGGGTTGAGCCAGATGAAATCGTGGCAGTTTAATGTAATAGCACAAACGAGAGAAAAATTCATGGCAATGACAGCAAAAGTACCAGTAGATAAAACTAAAGAAAATAAGACAGTCTTCTTCGAAATAAAATTTTTAGATTCATTTCAATTCATGTCAGCGTCACTAGCTTCTCTCGTTCGTAATCTCAAGTTTCTTCCCCATAGTCAAACTTTGAAGAAACACTATCCAAACTTAACGGATGAAATAATCACTCGCAAAGGAGTCTTTTCTTATGCGTATTTTAGCTCAATGTCTAAACTAAATGAAACAACCCTTCCTTCCATTGACAAATTCAAAAACGATTTGACGGGTGAAGATTGTCCAGTAGAGGACTATGAACATGCTCAAGAGGCATGGTTAAAATTTGATTGTAAAACGTTTGGCGATTATATGATCGCTTACTTAGAATTAGATGTCATTTTGCTGGCTGATGTCTTTCAGGAATTTCGACGAGTGGCATTAGAAGAAGACAAATTAGATCCTGTCCACTTTGTCAGTCTACCAGCCATGTCCTTTAAATCAGCCTTTAAAATGACTGGTGAGACCATTCATCTCTTACAAGACCCGGAGATGTATAATATATTTGAGCGCGGAATACGCGGTGGTCT
>CAJQUW010012654.1:0-31370 GCA_907163375.1 Prostheceraeus crozeri
TGTCGCCAACCCAGCAGTCTCAGTGCTGCGATTATCGAGTAATGCCTTTTGTTTGTATTCATCAAATAAATGTAAATTGTGATGATCAGTAAATGTTTCCGAATTCACTATAATTTCTAGAATCCTTGACAACAAATGAGCTTTTACTTGACGGCACATAAAATGGTAGCCAGAGCGTGGTAAATGGTCGTAATCTAGTCAAACAAGCTCATGAAATCTAATTCCAACGACATTCTAAAGACTATAAAGCGCCTCTCCAAGACTAAAATTGAACGGAATAGAAAATTCCGCTACAATTGCCTGTACCTAGACTTATTCCCAATCGAATGTACAAAACGACTTTTGAAGCCAGTACAGCTAAAGCTTGACAATGCTAGCAATAAAAAGAAGAGGCCTTTCGAGCTTGTTTAGGTACAGAGACATGCAGAAGTACGTGAAATGTAGTGAAGAAATTAGCGAATTTGAAGGCATTGACCTGGAATGGAAGTTAAGAACCAGTATGAGAGTTACATCGAGTTGCTCCGACAAAAATCATCGAAGATCTCGCGATGATCCGAAGTCCACTGTATATGACGACGGAGTCATCACCGCGAGGACCGTGAATGTAGAGTTGTTATCATCAAAAAATTAACGACACTGCTTAAACTTGCTGACGTGCCTTCGTCTTATAGAAAGCGGTTTGCCGCCAGAGCCGTATGCGTTAAAGAAGAAAGCGATAGACTTGTTGAAAACCATGAAAGAAAATAATGAGAGGCGGCCCCCAAGAGAGAATTTAGAAGCTGAAGCGAAGGGCATTGACGATTGATTCATTTGCAAATAAAAACCATTGAAACTTAATGAACAACAAAGAAGTAGCGGAAAAAAGAAAAACTCGATAATTCAAAACCGTTCGTCAAACTTCATCGATAAGCCACTTGAATTTGACGGTGAAAATCACGGTAGTATCCAGCATTTATTTCAAATGGTATGATACCGTTTGATTGCCAAAATCTAACAGACGGAGTGAAATTACGATATCTTCAAGATGCGTTGCGTTTAGGGGCCTTATACGATGCCGAGCGATTTCAATGCTTACATCAGATCCCGCGTATAGACTTGCGACTATCACTGCTAGAGAAAAGGTCCGGCAACCAAACTGTTTCTAAAACGTGCCTACCTAAAAGAAGGCTAGAGAATTTGCCGCGCATTAGCAAATGTCAGATGAAATTTTGAAACCTTCGAAATTTTGCCGCCGAACTGGAATATGCTGTCATGCTTTATCTGAATCTATGGCATTGACTCGATTCACAAGGATCTTCTGATTCTTCTACATACTTCTTGGCAAAACTGCCCACAGATTTGATGATAGTCAGGTTCCTAGTAATCTGTCGGCTGGTAGCTCCGAAGAATGAAGCTGTTCTCCTTGAGACAACTTGTTGGTAGAGCACTGGACGATTTTTGAGGAGATTGACATTGATCGCCACAGAAATTGATATCCTCTGCGAGTCTTTTGAGCAAACTTTTTTCGGAAATGATGAAACGACAACTCGCGCCCACATTATTCAAATAATGAAGCACGCCGAATTATCGAAAATGTCCACCATTTGTCAGACAACTGACAGAGGAAATCGGCATTCGATTATTCGGAGAAACAGGGTGTTCGCCATATTCGGTCTTGTAAATTCTGCAAGGAAGTGGTGTCACTGGAATGAGGACTGTCCTCGATTTTTCGCTCGGTGAATCTCGAATTGATGCGCTAGGCCAATGTTAGTCTTAATGGTTTCCTGACGAATTCAATCGAACTATGAATGCCGTAAAGCGCGCGATTTTATAACTGCCCACATTGTAAGTCCGACGGAAAAATTCCTCATAATCGAAGTCTTTGCCCTCAGAAATTTTCGCAAAGCTGATCGATGTAGTAATAACATTGAAAGTCAATGTCAGGCCTAAATCACACGACAGCCCGTTGGAGCCAGTTGACCGACAGGAAAAAGTCCTTCTACACAAATGATGACAAATCAAGCGATCGAAGAACAAAACGAGAGTACTTCTACCTAAAACAACCAGTATGTTATCTTCCCAACAGCTGTTGCAGCTGGATATCGTTAAATCAACCGACAAACCGTTTCGTGTACCAAATGCAGAATGGCGTTTGACACTTTGAGCAGCAGATCCTACATAACAGAAGCCTTCGCGAAGGAGTTGAAGCTGATATGAAACGAGTTCCACAGAAAAAGTGGCTGTGCATACGTTCGCCCTCCTAACCAGACCCTACTAAACATATCATGTCATCAATCTGCGATAGCAATCGAAGCTATATCAGGAGAAAACATACGAGTAGAAGTCAGCCTTGTCAAAAATCTGCATTCCAATGTTGTGCGAATGCCCATTTACTCCAACTACTTGGAAAGCAAAATGAAGACGTTCATTCTGGCCGATCCCCGACCAGAATCTCCTGAGGAAAATCCAATAGACATTTTGATAGGAAACGATTTTTATGATTGTATAATTCAGCCCGACCGCGTAACGAGCGAGTAGAATTAGTGCCACAACAAATCTGGTTAAAGAAGTCCTTATTGGGATGGATCATTACCGACGAGGTGTTTGTGCGTCCCGAATCTCACATTTTGCCGCAGAAAGCGGAAACTATGGCAATGTACGCTAAGACCTTCACTCAGCACATGGACTACAATCAAACCCCTTGACATTCGAAAGCGAAGTTCGATAAATGACAAGTTGGACATTATGTCAAACTATTGCGAAAAGAATGATTATTCGAAGTTATGGTCGTTAGAATTCCATCGGAATTACTGACTGCCCAGAACAATCTGATGACGAAGTAGCCGTTCGAAAGTTTGAAGACACTGTTAAATTCCGTGATAACCGATATCAAATCCGCTTTCCATGGAAAGATGAATTGCCAAACTTACCCACTAATGTAAATTTGGCTCCTGGGCCGATTACGATCAATGTGCAAAGGTATGGAAACGGACCAGTGAATGAAGAAGGTGGATGACATCATTCAAAAACAAGAAAGTGATGGAATATTGAGAAAATCAATGCTGATAAAGAAGATAAAGAAAACATGGCGGTGTTGTTCAATACCTTCCCCACCAAGTCGTGATGAAAGATGATAGTTCGACTACAAAATTGCGACTAGTATTCGATGCGGCAGCGAAAACTAAAAGCAATTTGTCATTGAATGACTGCCTTCTGCGAGGACCAGTAATATTGCAAAAAATCCCTGGGATTTTAACGCGAATTCGCTTCCACAAAATTCTGACGGTATCTGAATTCAAGCAGCATTTTTGCAAGTCGGTATTCAAGAGTTCGACAGGGAATTGCACTAGGTTCTTCTGGAGTTGTTAAAAGATGTATCAATGAGCTTTGATTGAACTATGAAAATCTTCAAGTTTATCGAGTTTTTCCAGAGTTCCATTCGGATTCATTAACTTCTCCTGTTCTTTTGGCACAAACCATCCATCACCATCTGTTCTCCATGACACAAGTCGGAATCTTCGAGAACTCAAATTAGTGAGAATCTATACGTTGACAATGATTTTTTGCTGGATTTTGCAGTAATGAACAAAGAAGCTAAAAGGTTTTACCGAGCTATCAAAAGAGATAATTTCAGGCAGCGAATATGAACCTGAGAGAATGGTCTTCGAACTCGAGCTTCTAATAGATAAGATGAAGGAAGAAGATAAGAGCCAGTGGTGACACTGTCAAGTTACTAGGACTGCAATGGAATACTTCTGATGATACGTGTCTTTGCGAAACAAAAACCGAAATAAGGGCACAGTACAAATTCCAGGAGTAACGTCCAGAAGACATTTTCTCAAGCGTTTGAACCTAACGGTTACTATAATCCTGTTTTGATACAATTCAAAATTCTGTTTCAGTCATTATGTATCAAGGGATATAATGAAGAACAAATAATTGATGACGAACAATTATTCAAGCTGTGGATTTCAATATGTGCCGACCTTGAAATCATTTTCGAACCACAAAATCAACAGACACATAGGTGTAGGCGGCAATCAAGAGATGCAGTTATGCTGTTTTACAGATGCGTCAGAAAATTCTTATGGTGCTGTGTAAATGTCCGATACTTCGATGGCACTCAACATAGAACACATCTGATCATATCCAAGGCGAAGGTTAGTCCAAAACCGTGTTTCAATTCCAAGAACAAGAAAAGGTGTTTGTCAATACCGAGACTGGAACTCTTGGCTATACTGATTGGAGTTCGAATCACGACCTTTATAAGAAATGAAATTAAACAGCCGATTTCGTCGTGCATTCTGTGGTCTGATTCAATGATAGCACTTCAGTGGATAACATGCAATGAAAACACTGAACGTTTTTGTTACGCAATCGAGTCGAAGAAATCAAGAGAAAAGCAAGCGAGTTTGATTTTCGATATATAAATACTCTGGAAAATCCTGCTGACTAATTGACTCGAAGAATTTGTTCACAAGTTCTGAACACAGACAATTGCTGGTGGCATGGTCCTACTTGGCTTTCACGGAATTCTGAAAATTGGCCTAAGTGGAATTTGCAGCCATTTACTCCCTCGATGGAACATTGAGTACGAAGAAGAACTTGTCAAAGAAAAATTGATGCTTTTTCATTCTACGGAGTCTCATCAATCGATTTCAATCAATCTCACCCTCCGGTGACGGAATGAATATAGAAAGATACTCAAAATTGTCGAAAGTGTTAGAGGGTTTGTGTGCTCATTGAGAAAGCTATCGAATTTTATTGCAAGGTAAACGGCCAGCTATGACAATCTCTCCCTCAGATACAGAAAAAGTGCTAATGAAGTGGATCAAGTTAATTCAGTCATTCAACTTATGCCGAACAATTGGAGTTATTGCTGATTAATCGAGATCGCAAACTCAATTAGGCAACTTGGTCTGAAATAACCAAACGATGGAGTTATTCGAACAGCTTTGGAAGACTTGCGAATTCTGATATGAGTATATGAGTCTAAGCTGCCGATATTGATGCCGAAAGATCATTATTTGACCAAATTAATCATTCGAGATGATCATGAAAGACAAGATTTGCATCCAGGGACAAGTCAAGTACTCTCCAAAGTGCGAGAAAAGTATTGGATTCCAAGTGGGCGACGAGCTATTAATTCTGTGTAAAAGACTGTCACGTGTGTTGTAGGAAGCATTCTGGGTCCTATTTAAACCTCCGAATGATGCCAGCTTGGCCTGCAGCGAGGAGTAACAAGACATATTCCATTCATTATTGCGGCGTGGACTATTTTGGACATATTCTTATTCGAGAAATGATGGAAAGCGGAAAGTTTGGGTGTGCTTATTCACATGTCTCATTTACGAGAGCCATCCACTTGGAGGTCGTCGAGAATATGACAACTGAAATCCTTTATCCAGGCTTTCAGAGCTTCGTCGCGCGATTTGGAACACCAGAGCTAATTTACTCAGATAACGCAAAGCAAAGCAATTCAAATTGCTAATCAGCTCTGAAACATTGGAAAGGACCGGAATTTAATGAAGTCATAACAAGTTACATGACAGCGGAGCACATAACGTGGAAGTTCATTCCAGAAAAGTCCCATGGTTCGGAGGCTTTTATTGAAAGATTAGTTGCGCTTGTAAAGAAAAGCCTCTGAGAAAAGTAATTGGTCGCGGATTCCCATCCTTAGTTGAGCTCCAAACAATCCTAGCGGAAGTGGAGGCACTAGTGAATTCCAGACCACTTGTTTATATCGACTCTGACAGAAATCGTATCAAGACCAATCTGCCCAAACGGACTTTCTGTCTATGAGTTTCTGCGTTGGAATGCCTATAATGAGTGATGACACCAATGACTTGATTTATGAGGCTCTACTGAGGAAGCCTTATGCAAATATTTGGGGAAACAGACAGAAACTTCTTGATCAATTTTTGGATGTTATGGCAAGAAGAATATTTGAAAGGCTTGAGGGGGAAGCGTTATTCAAAGCAAGCTAAACGGTTCAAGGTATTCTGAAAATTGCACCAACTGTTGGTATGATAGTAACTATCAAAGACGATCATTTAAGAAGAAGTCAATGGTAAATTAGGAAGAATCACAAATTTGATCAAGAGTAGAGCGTGAAACAAGAGTTGCCGAATGTGAAATTGGCAAATGGTTGCGATTAACTCGCAGAGCAATCAGCTTACTATTCCCGCTCGAAACAGTGGGAACATGCGGAACCACCTAACTCTGATACTCACGAACTCAACGCACAGGTACACAATGAAAGTAAACCGCGGGTGCGAGGAAGACAAGCAAAAGGTACAGCAAACGCCCACGAAAAACTACAGAACCTGTTCCAAAAGAAAATTAGCAGTGATAACATGACAATGATTGCAATAATGGCCCCCTTTTATGCTCGAAGGAGGGGGGGCTAATACTTTACATTAATTCCACTGTGGTAAAAGTTTTTCATATAAGTATCATTTTTTTTTTTTTTAAGTTTACGTGGTTTTTGACAGTTAATTTTTTAGTTTAAAAGTTTTCAGTCTTTACAGTTTCATCCGTCAAGTATCGATTCATAAGTGTTTAGAGTTAACTTTTCATATAAGAGATAAAACTGTTTTACTTTATAAAGTGTAAGTTTCATATTTTACACATATTGACTAATTCAGTAATATGTTTATTTTCAGCAGGTTCATAAGTAGAGTTTTGCAAACATATTTTTTTAGTTGAGATTCAGTGGTACTATACTTTTACGTTACAGTTACCTTAACTACTACCTTAATTATGGACTCATACTACTATTTATTATTTTACGCTTAATTACGTATTATAAGGTTTATTAAGTTTTTAATAAGTGCCTATATTAAGGGGTTACGTTTTTAACGTATTTATTTTTACAGTTATTCTTAAGTAATTGTTTAAGTAACTTATATGTTGTTTAATAGTAGGATTTACTTTTTTAAGTGACTAATAACGGTGACATAAACAGTGAGCAACGGTACATTGCTGTAATCTATAAGCTTTTTTTTAAAAAACGGCACATTACGTATTTCATTCAGTAACATCAATTTAACTTTCATACTGTGAATCAGTTGCGTTTCGGTGCAGAAGTGAGAAACTGCATGATATCTATTATTCATTCAATGAATTATTCTTCGTATACCTCGGTGATTCTATTGACATTTGATTGATACGTCTACGATGTGTGAAATCTTCTGAGTAACTCAGAGTAACGTTCATATGATCTTCTTCTACTCAAGCACTCACTCGATCGATCCGGACAACTGAAAGTGTGGAACTTTTTGTGTGTGTAATATTTGTACTTAGGATTTTTTGGCGGCGGGAGGAGTGTCGCAACACTGCAGTCTCTGTGCTGCGATTATAGAGTAATGCTTTGTTTGTATTCATCAAATAAATGTAAATTGTGATGATCTGTAAATGTTTCGAATTCAATATAATTTCTAGAATCCTTGACAACAAATGACGCTTTTACTTGTCGGCACAATAACCGTTAAACACTACTCATAAAAGTTTATGAGTAATGATTTCACTATTGTGCCACAGATATTGGATTTCTTGTCTTAAAAAGGACAGGCTATCATGCCTTACAATAATTTTGGTGCATCTGTTCATTTGGATGAGCAGTTACTGTGACTTTTCTGAACGATGCTCCTCACATTTTGCATGTCTTTCAAAAAATTTCAGTCGAGTTTTTTTCAATTTCATCCCAATGCAGTCAAACATACTCCCAACATTGTTGCAGAACATTTTTCCATGATAAATGACAAATCTTTTCGTTTCTCTGCGTTTTCTGTCATCAATTTCCAACAGTTCTTCAAACAGTCATTTTCATCAACAGTTCTAGAGAAACTTTAATTTTTTAATGTGCATTTTATTTCATTGAAATACGTAAGGAGGGGAAACTTTGATTCCTTAAAATAACTTTTCTGGTGCGCTCCTTCACGACTTTCAGCCATGTCCGTGAAAGTTCAAATAGAAGGTTGGAAGCCACCGATTTCTCTCAGGAAGCGATAATTTCGTTCACGTTGAGGAGATGCTACATGTAGCTGAAAATGTACAGAAACTTTGCGTTCTGCTCAGCATTTCAGGGACCTTTATTCCGCAAATTTTAGTTTGGGACGGCGCTATTCGTTTTTGATTTTTTATTTCAGACAAATTCATTTCTTCTTTAGGAAAATTAATTCAAAATACTTAGTGCACAGGAGCTATTTATATCACTCAGAATTTCAGATCGGCTGGTTTAGTTGTGAACTCTGAGACAAATATCGGTCTTCTCAGTGAAGTTACCTGTTTAACTTCATCATCCTCGTCGAATCTTACTTTAAAACTTATGTACTCACACTGTGAAATGATAAATGAAGCATTTCCAACCCGTTGGACGTTCAAGAAAGTGTATGTAGATCTTTGACTGAAGAGATAGATTCGTTCCAGGATTTCGCGAACGTTGCAAAGAAAATCTATATCGCGTCGCGCGGCTAGCGGCGAGTGCTTGGATTTGGGTTGACGGTGGGCATGATGGCTGTGACGGGGCCCGAGTTGAGGAGCTCCGAATATAAAGGCGGCGGATCACACAAAGTTGGCGAGACGGATCTGATTCTTGCACACGCTGTTGCTCTTGAAGCCCTGATAGTCTGCACGAAGTCCAGGCAGAATGCTTGTCTGAGGACCATTAAAATGCGAGAGATGCACGGCTGTCGTTTCGCATAGCTGTGCAGGGAAATGGGTCAGAGATGAATTGTATGAGACAATAGGTGCTGAACCATGCAGTTGATGAGAGCCTGAACATCTCCGAAATGACTCCTAATGAATACACTTGGCATCCGTCCTCATTGGGCCGAAAAAAATGCAGCCAATAAGGAATGCGTCATTTCAAAATATGCTGACATTTGGAAAATGATGTCAAAGATTCGTGATGTGAACAATGTGCTAAGTAGGAGTCTTCGACGATTTTCTTGATGTTTTTTAAACACAATAGGATCAGAAGATTTGTTTTCTATCGTTGATGAAGATTCAATTTTAGGATTTTAATGAATGCGCGCCGAACATCATTAGGCCTGTTATAGATATATTGCGCCCTTATAAATTGAATTGCAGCTTATTCATCACAGGTAAGTGATTTCTACAACAGGCTACAACAATAAAAATGTTTTACAATTGTACAAATGCTCTCATTATTTTAGATATTTATGCTGTTGCTACATTTGTCTTTATGTAAATGAGAAACTATGCTACTGTCCAGTTCAATAGGCTAACCTAATGCATGACATCCTCTTCTTTCATGGTTTTCAATGCTGTTCGACATTTTGATTTAAAGTTTTATGGAAATTTTTGCTAGTCAATAAGTCAATAAGTGTTTCAAAAGGATTTGAAGATTTGATGAACAAACTTCATACCACCTAAACATTTACACGTAGCTCTTCAGGTCCAGTTTAAGTAAGAAGAAGGATTATTTAATTCCAAATTGATCAACTGCAGAAAGTGACGTTCATGGAAAATGGAGAGAAATAAAGCGTTAACGGCTACGCCATTCAAAATAGTTCAGATTGAAACTAGCCAATACTTAAGTGTATGTAAATACAATATGAATAGCAGTAGTCAATTTTCACTTATAATCAATCGCATTTTGGTCACGTAATTGGCTTGCATTTGAGATTCATTTATATTCAAGTAGACCTATAGTATACCAGTTGCGTGCGGTGCTACTTATCGATAGGCATGCGATGCGCCGAATCAGAATTTGATATTTTCTAAATGCCCATGCGTTCAAAGTTAGACATTGTCCTTGCACGCTATGGCATGTATCATATTCGATATTGAAAATGGCGCTAACACGTAGCGCGAATATTCACGAAATTATCTAAAATTGAAGTCCATCCTCCTTGACTTTCTAACGAAGTCATCAAATGACCTAATGATAGAAAAAGCCTTCCTACATCATTCGAAGGTTACAAGTGTAGCTTTCTCAATGGACATTCAGACTTGGGTTTCAAAACCACCATGGAAAAATCGTCGTCTCGACGAATGTACGCCTTTTCATCTTTCAGCGCTTCGGTCTTCATTTGAATTTCCATTTTGGGCATCGGTTCGCCCAGCTTCAACAACATTTTTTCGGCAAATATTCCGCCAGATCGGTAAACAAATTGATAGCATAAAATGTCCAAGACAGTTCTTCATTGTACATCAGACAACGCTTTGCTCTTTTCTGGTGATGGATGACCAATATATAACACATCGGACTGGCTTATACAATGCATGCACATGCACACAAGTCAGTCTGATGAGATCTGGTCTATCTGTATCATTTTCCCTAAAGTGAGCGATGCGACCATTTCGCCGAATGCAGTCACTACATCATTTCACAGGCTTTTGTATAGGAGCTGTGCGAGAAGACAGCGTGCACAGACTGCGAGTTACTCAATGCAAATAGATAGCATCAGTGAATGCGGCGATGCCTCACCGTTGTTAAAGCTCTTTAGATGTCATCTCCCTCAATGAAATGACTTTCTATTAGATTTTATGCGATATTCAGAGCCCAAACTGTCCTCAATCATGGGAAGGATAAAAATGGTTAATTTTCAGAATTTAAGCGAGGCATTCGCCGCATGCACCGCATCTATTGACCGCACGCCACTGTAGTATACAGATTTTCATATCTTCAGTTTTTTCTCCAAAATTTTTTTAATAATTACGGGTGTGTGCTCAACTCTCAGGAAGATAAAATTGCCTCTTCGATGACTATTCAAGAAAAATATTTGACTCGCATTGAGGAGAGGGGGAGGTCATCCTCTTCCGTGATTCTTTTAATGCAGGATCAAACACCCCATACAGCATTCACTTTGGCCGTAGGTCTTTATCCACCCACCCATAGATGATTCATCCTTTCAGATGCGAACCGCATTGTTTTGTTTATGAGAAGTACAATATTCGCCTAAGCAGTTATCCATGAAACCCATGACCATAAAGATGTAGCATTTTCTATAGCGGTAACGCCAGCATTGTTTAAAGATGCATGAAAAAGTGGCACAACTAACTATTAGAAGTCACACTAATGACAGGAATACAAGACATTTCAAAATTGTTCATTTATACAATCGGTTTATTTAGAGCTACTGGAATGAAAGTAAGTTCTACCTCCCTGCATGGCATGCCGATAAAATTTTCAACATTATATGGATTTCATTGATATTCTTGCTATCCTTGAAGATCGAACCGATGCACTGCACTCAAGCGGCAAAATCACAAGCTCTCTGAAGGCGCAGATGAAGAATGCAAATGAACTTTCTGGATGCAAATTCGATGATACCACACATATTTCTGATGAATGCATCACTGAGCCTTTTTGCAGAGAATAAATTGGGTGAGCATAACTTTCGGTGCTTCCTCTCAGATCTTATAGTCATTTCTGTCAGCAAATAATCAAACTGTGACATGTAGGCTATGTAGTCAAACACTTGTAACAACATCTCGCTTGGAAAAAGGATTGAAGCGCATAGCTACCTGTCAGCTTTAAAATGATGAGGTTGCTTTGAATGTCAGTTAAGTTGAGACTTAGGAGTAGATGCTTTGTTTCTTCCGAATGCTTGCAATGATGTTGCATAGGTGGAGCGAAATGTGTTCTATTCAATTTTGTCATTTCTAGGATTCGCATACTTTCATGCAGAAATATATCTTCTGAGGTACATAGAATGCCATGTACTAATTCAGAATCAGTTCAAAAAATGAGTTTAATGATAATCTGGAAAATAGTGTCTTTTTTATTTAATGAAGGTAAAATGCCACAATCGCTGATGAGAAATTTTACGACATTTCAAACGACCTATGCGTTCATTATCAAAGAGATCAGAGTACATCATCTCTTGCTGATGAACGCACAGGTCGTTTGAAAAAACGTGGAGTAATAAAGTTTCTCATCAGCGATTGCGGTTTTTTTACTCTCAGGAATTAGTTTATTAAAAGTTATTAGAGCAAAACAGTCATATGACAAAATATTGACAGCTGATAAATGGATGAAGAATGTGTATAACAGCTGTTGATGAACATGGAATATTATGTGCATTGTGATATTGAAGATTTTTATGCAGGCAAATCTGATCATACATGCACAAGCAGGTGTAGGCATCAATGTCATAGATTGTAGGATAGATAATTTTAGAATGTAAAATTGCATAATCAATTGTGATTTACACAGCGATGTAACCGGGTCACAGGGTCATTTGGTTCACTTTCTGGCTCTGGGCCAGGGGGTGGAGAGTACCATTGACCCGTGGCTCTTCGTTTTTGGGTTTTACTGCACGTGCAACCATAGGGTAAACTTGTAGTTAAATTGTGAAGTTGTAGTGTAATATCAGAAATTAAAATGAACTATTGCAGGCCTGCATGCAGGTTGAAAACATACGAATTACTAAGTAATGATCGAAAAAGCAGCTGGCATTGGCGTGTTCCCAGACCACAGTTCTTCGCTCCACAATACTATTCCTATTTCCACAACAGACTGGATGAATGGTAAAGTATTCAAATTACCGATTTAGCGTTATTTCAAATCCAATGAATCTTCAAACTTTAATTGCGCAGGTATACATGTGCGTTCAAGCGGATGCTGGCACGGTAAGACATAGAGTGAAATGGAAAGTGACGTGAAAGGCTGTGACATGTAAGAACTGATATCTAGACGAAAAAAGACATTTACATGTCAGTCCATACACTGCCCCTGCTAGTGGTTCATGTACTATTATATGTGTATTAATGAATCATTATTAAGTCCAATGTGACACACTTTTTTTCTTAACAGCTTCATAATGACCTATCAATCCTAAGCTGAATGTTAGTCAATTCGGGACACCATGTTCCCTGAGATTTTATAAACTTCAAATGACAAATGAGAGAATGCGATTAGATGACTCTCTCTCTCTCTCTCAATCTATGCTCTTTATGCAGTCTAGGAGTACAATAATAGTATCCACTGGTTCATGCATTCGGCCTTGCCGCGATAAGAATCGGTGACGGGCAGAAAATCGCGCTAAGATATGGGATGAGTGCGCTCCAAACCACTACACAAATAATCTTCTGTGCATGCATACTGCATGTGTGTGACCGTTCGAGGAAACATCTGTGGTATTACACGCGGGAAAATTAGTGCTTCTGGGTCTAAATAATAATAATTGAGGCTGTAAAATATTTTTTAATGTAACGGAAGCTGTCAAATACAAAATGAAAGCTAATGTGAACGATGCTTTTTTGTTTTATGAATGCTGGTAATTATTTGTGAGTCTGTACAAAGGCACTCAGGCACGGAGAATATGCTACTAAAAATGAATTACTGTTCAACGGGGAAAGATAAGTAGGTTTCAGTGCGCAAAAGTAGCCTGCTGCAAATGAGTAGGACTACAGGTGGAATTATCCACTTGTCGGTTCGGCTAAAAATATGGGCCAGCATGAAGCTTCCTCAAGGCCAGCTGTGCAGTCACAGGACAAGCATTGATTCTGTGAGATGATGAAATGGTCATTACTCTTGATGATTACTTGCGTCATATCGTGATTAGACGTAGTAGGCATCAATATGGTCACAATATGATTCTGTATGTGCATTATTTGCCAAAAACATGCCAGACCTATCACATTTTGCTAGGATCTACGGAGTTGGACTGCAGGCTTACACTTTTGCTCATAAATTCCCAAATGAGTATTAAGAATACTGCTGAACTTGAATAGGCCTACTAACTACGACTGAGAAATGAGTCCCAAAATCTAGCACTCTGTTGAGTACAAACATATCAGCACTCATTTTAGAACTTTCTGATTTCGAAAGCGCTCGCAGTTCTTGGTTCGTACTCACTTAGTATTCATTTTAGAACCGCTTGGGTACTCAGTATCAACTCGTGCTTCCGTTTAGTGTATAGTCATGTAGTGAGCTAAATTGCATAGGACTAGCACTTCCACCCAGTCTGTAATGCAGTGCGGCATATCTAACTGCTATAACCCAATGTGCACATAAGAACTGTTGTGATGAAATCAACTGTTATGAAAACACATGTGATCAATAAAATTATTTTTCATCTTGAAGACAATGATCAAATACAAAAAATATTGAATTACAGTTATTGAAAAATGTGTTTTTAGGAAGATGAGAATATGCAAGTTTTTACTAATTAAGTTTGCACTTGCCTCTCTTTTTCCGAGGGAGGAGAAATCAGATATTAGCGGTTTTGTGAATACTTTTTCCGGTCAGATACTTAGATTGAAGGGAATAAGAATACCATAACGCCGGTGATACACTATGCTCTTTCTCCGAGGACAAGAATGACATGCAGAAGCGTGGCATTTATGCGTCACGATCTATGCAATTCACTGATTCCAGTTCAATATCTATGCATGCAGGACATTGGCGTTTGCTGACCAACCAAGACGGTGAAAGAATAACGGCGGGAATGAATGCGTTGATTATGTTGTGTCTCTCTTCTTCCGACGAGGAAATTTAAAAGCACCTCCACTGATATCATTTTCCGGTCGGAAAATAAGATAAGAGGGAAAAGAAAATCATAGCACCGGTACATAGCCTGTAGTTTGCAGAGAGGTCAGAGACAAAAGTCAGAGAATTTGTTGTAAACAGATTTGATAGCTTGCTACTTGCAAGAAAATCAAGTAGTATGTATAGGTAAACTTAAGATTTTCTGAAGAAAAGCAAATAAAACCAAGAAGACAATCAATAAAGTCAAAGTGCTGCTTCTTATCTCTCGTCTTAAATCATTCGTTCATATTATGTATTATCATATTATGTTCATATTCGTTCATTGTGTATATTGGGATCAGCTTGTTCATCATCAATTGCATGACCTACCATAAATCAGACAAATATCAGTCACCGGTGTAATGTCAGCCCCGTTTTGAAATCAATTAAATATTTCATTTCAAGAAGATGACACTCTATGCTTAGCTACTTTCATTTGCAGCTGGCATGCGATTCGATTCATGTAATATTTTTCTATATTATATTTTTTTCGGTCTTCGACTTTAATTTAAATGGAAAGGCGTTAAATGAAAAGATGAGATGATATCTCACCCATCAGGATTAGCCCCGGTTCCAAACATCAGTTATCATTATATATATTAGTATAATCGATTGACCGCAACACTGAGACAATGCCAATAATCTCTGTAAACCATGTCTTTTGGTGCCCTTGACATTCAAATTGTTGATATAGAATTGTATATTAAAACAAAAGACAACTATTGATTTTTCGGACATTTTAGCATTGCAATACAAAGTTGTTGATGTATTTATTTATTCTGAAGAAGGAACATTAACGATTATGAGTATCAGAATGAATATCGAAATGAATGTCATTAGAAAGTTTCATACGTAAATAATAATTGCTGAGAATCGAGACAAATGAAGCAAATGAAGTCAAAATTCAATAGTCAGGCACATTCTCAACAGCATGCTAATTCATAGCAGCTTTTGAATTGATTTCAAAACGTGACATTTACTAGTTTCACAATACTCCAATTTTTGATTAATTTAATTCCCTGATGAGATACATAACATTTTTGGTTTTGATACTATTCAGTGCATCTTTTATATCAGGGGTTGCCAACCTGCGTCCAGTGAATCCATCTGCGGCGGCCCGAGACTCCTTTTCAAATTACAGTCATATGCGACCCGAGAGGCATACTAAAGAAGTTAGTTTTTTGTAAAACTGATGAGCAGAAAGTCATTGCTCGGGAATATATGCTCGTTTGAAAAACTACTCAACTTCATGAAACTGACTGAAAGTAAATAAGAGCTGAACTCAGCGACGCCTGCCTTCAAGACATCCTCCTCGAGCCTCCTATTAAATCAAACCTGACACTGACTCGTTATTTGATGCAACAAATCGCCAACTTCGATATTAGTGATATAGCCAATACTAAGCAGGGCTGTGGAGCCGATGCGTTATCTCATCGGCTCCGGCTCCACGACACTGATATGAAAGGCTCCGGCTCGGCTCCGGCTCCGACTCGGCTCCGGCTCCGACTCCGACTTCAAATTCAGGTTCTATCTATGCTGGTTATCCTGGATCCGTTGAACGGGTTTTTTGGATAACTGTGTGGCCTTTAGAGGCTTGCTACAATCATCAAATTAGTTTTCATTAACAAGCAACGACTTAAGTTAATAATAAAAATGATAATAGCCTAATATAATGACAAATAACATACTTGTCATATATTTTTGCATGAATTGACTATCTCTGAAAGATAAAATAAAGTTATAGCCAGGATTGGTTAAATTAGATAAAGATCTCCCGCACTGGCTAAATATAAATTGGCCTAGCCTGCAACCAGTCTACTACGAGGCTACATTAAATAAGACCACATGAGTGATGATGATATACCTAATTAGCCGTCACAGGGGCCGAATAGTAGTATAAGCTTTTTAACAAAGCTTGAATATGAAACTGGATAGGGTATGCCTCTAAAGCTTATAGGGCCTGTATCTACTCGAACATGGAAAGGGTATCGGCTATATAGCCAAATATACCGTATCAATAAAGATATCAATTGCTTTATTGAATATTAACGGTTATCCGGGCTTTCTTCTGAAACTAGTTAGACGGGCAAATGGGGTACAGTGTACCCCATATCTATTTTTGAAAAATATTTTCTGTTCATAGATAAATTCCATGATTCATCATTCTAAGTGGTTTCGTGATTACATACTCTTATCAAAATATTGTTTTTTCATAGATATCGGAAAGGTTATTAAGTAGTATGACATGATAATTGTAGATTTATCTATTTACAGATTGTTTTATATCGCCAAACCCAACAAATAAGAAATTTCTGATAAAATTTTTTCTAGCTTTCTATTAATCTATGTATTAACAAGAAAATTATATCTATAAAAATCACATGTAACAAATTCCTCTCTAATTTAGGTACCTATAGACTTAATCTTAATTAAGTAGGTCTACATAAAAATGACATTGAAACTGTTTGCTGAAAAAACATGGATAAAAAAACGATTGTCTCAATTCAATTCAATGACACTGCTTGCACCTATGACACCTGTGCTCGTTACACATAATACGTTGGCACTGAGAACAGCCGATGCGGGATTTTCTGTCTTTACTTCGTTCACAAAACGTACACCGTTGAGCCGTCGAAAGCTGGAGACAAATTTCATCGTTATCGTTCTTTGTCACTTCGTTTAATGCAAAGTCTACAATTCCCAAAGAATGGATTGCTGCTTTTACATTCTTTCGTATACCCGTCGATTTGAGTCGTTTTCGAATTTCTTCTTCGATAAGCTGCATACCACTTGCGATCAGGAAATCAAAGTGTAAAGTTTTCATTTGAGCGGGTGTCAACAGTCTGGTGTTTTTGTAAATGTACATACTGTTCAAAACTGAAATATTCAGCATATCCATGATGAAGCCATAAGGCCATCTTCGACATTTGCGTTTCATTGACATTATACGCACCATTTTGTCCATGTTGTCAACCCCGGATTTCCTTTCATTGTAAGTAAGTACCGTATCAGTCTTAGATTCAGTGTGAATACCAACTTTTGAGTAAGTATCCAACAGGAGAACTGGCGTCTTCTTTTTATCATAAAAGCTGCAAAGCATCTGATTTCCGGAATAGAAAAACTTTGAATCTCCTTTACATCGGCCGACTGTAGATTTTGCCTCAGGTGGAACGTCTGACCTGTTATTATTTATCGTACCAATATAAGATATACTTTTCTGAGAAAGGCGATCAGCTAGTGTACTGCTTGAAAAATAATTATCGGCCGTGAGATGTGTACCACTGTCATAGAAGGGTTTCGTGAGTTCCATTACCAAAGCTTCTGAGAAATTGGTAGATTGAAGCGATTAATTTGAAAGAGTTCCACCACCAATGTATGGAATACCGTTATAAACGTAAGTTCCATCCGAATTCATTAACCAGAAAATATTTAGTCCAAATTTTCCGGGCTTACTGGCAATGTATTGCCTGAAACTAACATTACCGTGAAACTCTAAAAGTTGCTCATCCACACATGAAAACATGGGGGGATTTACAAATGAAATAAATACTCTTTAAGAAATCCTCAAATACGTCTCTTACTGGTGCCAGTTTATCGTCTCTGTTTCTCCGCATGGGATCGTCGACTCTAAAGCACCGTTTGATAAATTTGAAACGCTTTTCTGACATGGTGGCTTTGTAAACTGGATGGCCATGGATATCACTCCACATATTTTCCGTCGACTGATAATTATCACGATATGCTGCCATAAAGAGGTGTAATCCGATAAAGGCAAACATTTCTTCTTTTGTAATAAGTACAAATTTCCGTTGATTGCTTGGATTATCTCTATTCCATTTCACTACTAACCTTCTTCCATACACGTTGCTGTATCTAAGAGCCGTGAGAATTATATCTTCTGTATGAACATAAAAAACGCCTCAGATTCTGATAGGATGTAATCCTCGCTTCACTTCGCCCGCTGGCTTTTTCATTATATTTTGATGTTGTCGACGACCTTGTACATCAGGGGCATCTGCACTCCACACTCGACCAGATCGTGAAACTAAGCCAGGGTTTGAAGTATCACCTGAGCCTATTCGGGATCGCAAAGGCGGTATCTCATCATCACTACTGCAATCGTTTTCAGAATCTGAGCTATCATCAGCCGACATATTGACCAACATACTTCGCTCCATTACATCATCATCTGACATAACGCAATCCTCGGACATCAATATTTCGGCTTCTTCAGTAAATTCTGTAATTTCACCGATATCGCAATCATCGTCTTCTGAGACATGCCCTTGTAGAAGTGTCAAGGCGATATTCTTGGCAGCTCTATTCGATCTCGCCATTTCGGATCTAAAGAGGAAAATAACAATGTAAGATATCAACTGAAAATGAGAGATCAGTAGAACAAAAAAGGTTATATAAAGAAAAGGACTACTGATCTTCTGTTGTGAGTCAGTGGCCTGGTGGCTACGGTGTCGGAAATTGGGGTAACGCTCCTCAGACTAGGGTTCGAATCACTTTTGACGTGATATCAAAACAACCTCAATATTTTTTGCCTCCATACAATAACTATTATACAAACAGTAACTATATACATTCATCGCACTTTTCGTTTGAAATATTAGCTATAAGATAGTTGTCTTTACTACCGGTAAGCCTACTCTAAATAGTTTATATATATAGACACTATCATAAGCATCACGTATGATAACAGAAACACTTACCAAGCACTCTCCCGTAGGAAAACCAATCTGAAATGTCAACTATAACCCTGTGATAACAACTGATTAGAATTGAAACCAAGATAAAATTAATGCAATTTCAAGATGCATACTTGAATATATTCAAATGGGATTTAGATCAAATAAACAAATGAAAGAAATATTATTTTCAGATTTATTTTAGTACTTATATTTCAATTATCAGTATAATGAGAAAGCGGTATTTATAGTTCTAAAGATTATGTAAATAATCATCTTTTGTAATTTTGCTACTTATAAAGCTCATTTGTATATGTTTGTCATTGGGGTACACTGTACCCCATTTGCCCGTTTAGCTAGGATGATCAAATATCTCTGAAGCTATTCAAACAAAAATACAAAAACTACCACAAATACTTAGCTTTATAAAAGTTAGGAAAAGTCACGAAATTTGGAATTAGAAATCATTGTTCTCTTCGCTTGGCGGCATTTCAAAAAACGTTTTGGGGTACACTGTACCCCAAGCCCGGATAACCGTTAAAGTGTATATAGCCTAGCTTAGGTTGTAATTGTTATTTGATATTGCCTTTATTCAATAGTCTGTTGGTCCATGAATAATATGATCGGTGGGTAGCCCACGACTCATCTGTAGAAATTGTAATTTAGATAGCCTCATTGCAGTGTTGGCTAGAAATGTACAATTGAAAATTATACTTAAAAAAATTAAAAATATCTAATTTAGGACAAGTTTTGTAATTCTATGCAGCATACTAAATAAGTCAAGGCCTAACTTACATTATATTAATTTCGTATTTTTCATTATGGCGTAAAGTTGCACTAAATAATTCATCAATGATTCATGTATATTATTATATTCAATTTATGTATAACACATTACCACTATTCCTCTGATGATGGTTAGGCTGATGAAACTGAACTCGGAGTATCACACAGTATGATGCAGGGTGCTATGCATAATGAAAATTTGACTGCGAGCACCGAGCAGAAATCCCATCTACTTTGCTAGCTTTCGAATGCGCGTGCGGTTTAATGTCACAGACAATAGAAAAGGGAGGTCAAAAGGCGCCTTTATTGAGAGCGTCTCAGTCTTTTTTTATTGTTTACATATAAGTCAGCATGATATCAGCATTAAGTGTTGACAGACGAAAAAAATAATAATGAAAATTCTTGAAATCCACAGGTCTATGACATTTGGGGAAATATTATTACACGATACGGCTTCTTGTGCAGTCCTCCCCCCCATTTTTTCTCTGGTCAAAAGATGCAGCACCATTGGATGTCCGTTTCGCATCACCGGTTTGAGTGAAGCATTCCGTGCTGTTGTAAAAATCTACGTGGGTAATTGCGATGTCATGCTGGTCGCAAACTTCGTCAGCAAGTCAACATTGTAATTTGCCATGGGTTTTTCGCATTGAAATATACCCTTTGAATTTTGAAGTCAAAGGAAATTCATTGTGAATGAGATACCTTTAAAATAATAGGGCGCTACTAGAAGTGGCTGGGTCGCTTATTGCTATAGCCATGTGAGGACTTGTAGTCAGGTCATTCGCGTGAGTGTGAAGAGTTATCCCTCCAATCAAAATTGATCAAATTGAATAATCGATTGTTTTGAAAAATGTAGGTGGGGGACTGCACAAGAGCCTACAATACAATCTAAGGAAATTGGCAGTACCTTCTGCCAGTAGCCATACCGATAGATGATAGCCTACATAGTAACCGTATTAGATTTAAGACATTGCGCAAGAAATGTAGCTATATTATCTTTGCTGACTGAACTGGAAATGTGTACATAAATGACTGGCGACTTGTCTCTAGGAATCTACAATCATCTAGTTAGCATGCATATAACAAGTCTTCAAATTAATGGATTTTGGAGAATACGTTGTCAATATGGAAATTTAGTCTTACGAAACATATGCAATAAAATAATATTACACATGTGTGTAAATATATAATAAATATAATACAAAAGAAGGCGGCAACTGCAAAGAAAGATATCGTGGAGGACAGATCATTGGTATACTTAAAAGACACATCTTTAAATTTCAAATGATTTAATTTTTTTATGATGCCAATTAATAACTTTCAAAATTCTAGATTTATATCAAAGCTCAAACTATCGGAGCCGGAGCCGGAGCCTTTGTGATAAATCGGCTCCGGCTCCGACCAAAACCATCGGCTCCTTATGGCTCCGGCTCCGGCTCCACAGCCCTGATACTAAGACCGGAAACTCTTTGAGTTTTGCAATTTCATTTATCGCATGGTCTGTGCATTTTGTACTTTGCCTTATATGATGTCTTTTTATTTTTACAAGTAGTCATACTCTGATCGTGTTTTAGTCATGCTTCTATTATCGTCATTATTGTTTTTGAAGTTGCTTCTCCTCTACAGTTTATAACTTCCACGTAGTGCTTTAAATTTTTCACTATTAAATATTGCTTTGACTAAGTTCGATTAAGCATGTTATCATTGCATTTCGCATTATTTTGCTTCGCATAGATTTTATCTCTATCGAATATAATCCATATGTAAAACATACCACATTATTACCGGCATATTACCGGGCATATAAAAGGAATGATTGATTATGAGTTATTTAATGACTTATACATTAATTGCAAGCAGAATTTTCCACTTTATTTCTGTTGCAAAATATGTATGTTATGTTTTGCGAAATGTTGATAAAAGTAACATTAAAGATTCCTTTCTGCATGATGAATTTTCTTACGGATTGCGGCCTGTAAGGTAGTTAAACCTGATTTAGTGGTCCCCGGGTTGGCTTGAGTTGCTGACCCCTGTTTTAAATTTTAAATTGCTTATTTTCCTCGACTGGAAGCAATTGTGATAGCTATCTCATAAACGACATAATTCAGTTGCATTTTCCGACGATCTTTAGATGTGCAATGGTACCCTTATTTGACCTAATAGAATTGGAATTTTAGAATTGGATTTTTCATTGACAATTGTGCATCGCTGTTAGAGACTAATTGTATATACAAGGTAAAACAAGCATGAATACCATGCTCAATCATCATTAACTTTCTTTTAAATATCCAGAATTAAGTGACGACGTACAGCAGATGCCTTGATGGCTGCGCAATTATCCATTATAAATGAAGGAGAATAACATTTCACCAAGACTTCCAAAAAATCAAAAACAACCTTAATTAAAGATGAGGACAGATTACAATTCAAGTTGAGCATCATGAATTCTTATCTTACTTTCGTTTTCAAATGTCCTCGTGCTGCAAGGCAAGCTCTTTACGTGATTTAATCAGTGAGATTCAAGCACATGCCTTTTTTAATAATGCAGACATCATAAATTCATTCGTGAATATTTCAATGTGGAGATGACGACTTCACTTATGATGTTGCTGTATCTGCTCGGGTGCCATATATCATTACATTTTGCTCAAGCTAAAGTGATCAACTATGCTCTCAATCGTTCTGCAAGACAAGATTCGAACAAAGACGACATACTAATCATCTCGCTAATAAGGCTGTTGATGGTACGAGAATTGGTCATGTGTTCGTAGAACAAGGCTCGTAGAACGCGTTCGAACCGTAGGACGACTTATGGCATGTAAAAAGTCCGCCTGGTGGGAGGTAGATTTATAGCAGGTAAGGCAATTAAGCAAGTCAAGATTTGGAATCGATTAGACAGGGGTGCGCAACCTTTTGCATTTTTCGGACGCCATTTAGAAGGCCGAAAGAATCACGGCCGCACTTAATATGTGTGCAAGCAACTAGGTCAATGGCCAATCCTTTTATATTCCACCACTCAAATAAGCTTCCCCTGATGAATGACGCAGCGAAAAATCGCATAAAGGCCTACTTTGTAAAGAAGGAGTTAGTAAGTTAGCCCACACATATACGACCGAACGGTCATTTTTGATCCGAAAAGATTTTAAGCCTAAGGTGTTATCAGCACTTCAAAAGTTGAAAACCGACCAAAAAAAGCACTTCAAAGGCACTTCAAAGTTCCAACCGAAGGAGAAGACACTTTACTAAGCTACTGTAATATAAAGGAATCACGGGCCATACAAAATTCATTCATTCATCACAGAACCGGTCTATTCTGGGGATTCACTCGTATATAGGCCTACGCATTTCTAGAGCCTCGTATATAAGGGTACCTACCTTGCGTTATTTTTGAAGGCATAAAGTATCTTATTATTACTAATCATACAGTTCTTTCGCAACCCAAAACGTGAGCCTTAAATTTAATGATAAATGTCAAATGTAAACACAACTGAAATTTTAACATTATTTTATTTATGAAAAATACGCAAAATGTAAATAGGTAGGAAATACAATATCTCGTAAAGAAATTACAAAATCTTTCGATTCAATCCGCTATTTCACACAGCACACAACAATACCGCTGCAGAAAATGATCTAGCAGACATCATTTATTCAGGTCATGGACTTGAAGCTAGCGCGCGCGAGCAATTCGAGCAAACTACAAGTGTCCCTTTTGTTCCTTTTAGCTCAGGAGTTCCCAACCTGGGGTATACGAAGGAATTTTGAAGGGCAAGCATGGGAGATTTATTATAATTCAATTTTACTTTCATTACTTTCCTGATCATGGGTCAGTTGAACTGTTAAACCTAGTGCGCATTCCGCATTGGATTGTCATCATCTGGCATTGAAGCAACCGTTCCTAATTAGCGACACACCAACTCGACCTAACCGCATACTGATATGAATGCGGATTCTCCACCAAAGTAGTGATTAAAAGCAAACAAAGAGCTTGTTTGATGTTGGAGCATGACTTTCGCTGCGCTTGTGTTACACATTTTGTGTTATTCAATTATGAATTTCGTATATTTCTACGCATAATCAAATTTTAGTATGATTGAATTCTTGCTATTCTTTATATGTTAAGTGAGAGTAGACCTATGCGGAATAATGAAAATCCTCTAATTTTCTGCTTTGGGGTACGCAACATGAAAAGGTTGGGAATCCTGGCTTTAGCTGATGACTCTAGCCATAAATGCACATGAATGCAACTTCCCTAAAATATTCTAGTCATGAGTTTACCAAATTGCTTGAATGCTTTCATCGCGCCTGTGAGCGCGCATTTTTCCAAGCAACATGGGCATGAAGGTGTTCGACAATTGCAAGGTGACTAGTATGCTACTATACTGAAGATTGTTTTTCGATTGCCTTGAACTCCAGAAATATTTGCAATATACATGTACAATATTCTTTTTCATTTACTTCTCATTGTCACGGCCGCACTTTGCTTCTGCTGCGGCCGCATGCGGCCGTACGGCCGCAGTTTGAGCACCCCTGGATTAGACTGTTGTACAGATCGCATAACTGGTCTCAAAGCATACGAAGGAAAATCTCCATCTCCGAAAACATTCTGTGGAGATTTTCCCGGCGCTCCAATATCGATAGCAACAGATTGTGTTGCAGCGGCTAGGTATGTGCGACACTGTTTATTCCAAAGGTCAAACCTCTACATATGAGTGAAGTTCAAGTTCTTGGTGAGCCACCGACAACAACAACCACTTCTAACCGACCGCAACTACAACAGCACATAATTACAACCACAACAACAAAGCTGACAACAACTACAAGGACAGCACCAACGACTGCAATGTTGGCCTCTTCGAAAGTAGCAACACCGAAAGTAAAACTATGACAATATCAGCAACAGGTCGATTGAAAGATGTTACAACAAAAACCATGGTAACAGATTCATCGACCCCGTTGTTGACTGCCACTTCATCAAACATGACCTCGGCAAAACTAAACCAGCAGTACAAGTCAAAATAACCTCCGAACAGAATCCGATGCAGCCAAAACTGTTTGCTCCTCGGCTCTTCTATGCTGTTCATAAGCTCGGTAAGTATTCTATACCATGTAACTTTGTAGAATGCACCAATATCTCTCTTTTCGGTTTTGTCTTGTCGATGTCCAAGTGACAATTTCGGCTAAGTCTACAATCCTGCTTTTCATGTAGCATTGTACGCAATTTGATTGCCGTAAACCTCCGGATTTTTCACATATTTTCGAAATTAATGGTGGTGGACAGCGGGCACATTGAAAATGTTTTCGAACCTTTTCTATAGTTTGACTGTATGAAATCAACTGAACCAAAATCAAACTCGGAAAAAAAGTCGAACGCAATCTATAAGTGTCGACGTCTCTATATTTAATTTTCTCATAACTTGAAATTTTCACCAAATTGGTTCTTTTCACTTTGCCTAATTTGTTGGGTTGCTGAACCACCCAAAGGGTCACATTGAACAGCCTTTATTTATGCTCAGCTTTATAAGACTTTATGTATCAGATCTATATATGTATCTTTCTATAGTCAAATAGATGAATGTTTGAATGTTTGAATTGAAATGAAAAAATCCAAACTTTTGAAAAGACGAAAGAAGAAATGTTCAGAGCCCATATCGCAGTTCTTGGTAGAACAATAGTACATATATTATCGGTAATACCTTGGTGAGATATAAGCAATAATAACGGATAAAAGAGTTAGTTTTTGTTGAATAGTTAAGAGTATATAAACTTAAGAGTGCTACTGGAATGACGCAGAAAGAAGTTGAAATTGTAAGAGCTGATAAGAATAATCATTATAGGGTATAATATAAAATGTAAGGTAAGTAAAGAGGCATAAGAGCTTGGAAAAGATAGAATTATGAATGATAATAACGAAAATAATAAGAATAGGGCTAAGGAAATAAATTAAAGAACAAGTGAATTTTGTAAGGACTAATTAGAGAGATTTATAAAAAGTGTTAAAGTTTATTTAGAAAGAGAGAATGGTAAGGTTAAAACATAGTTGTGAATGAAAGATAAAAAAAAGTATAAAGTGAAAATTATAGAATGGAAAGATATATAGATTAGTTACAAGAATTTTAATTAGTGTTTTAAAAGAAGAAAAACATTAAAGTTGATGGATAAAATAAAAGTTATGGGTTATGTATACAATTGTAGTAAAGAGAAGCTAAGTAAATGTGGATATAATAATAAGGATAATAGATTTTAAAGAAGGAAAATAAAAAGTTAAGTAAGTAAATTTAATGAAGGCAATTGGATGGAAGGAATGAACAGAGCTAGTGATTGATTCGAAAGTGAGTATAAAGAGAAGGGGTCTTATAGAAAGTAAAGAAAGGTTAAGAGCTTAGAAGAGTTAAAAAGAAGAGGGAAAGAAGTAGAGCTTAATATGAAAGTGCAAATTAGAAAGAGCTGTCGTTTTGATGCCCAATGTATTGAGTTTTAGCATTTCATCTATTACTATGATTATCAGATAACGCATATAAGTCAAGGCCAAAAAAGCTGTGAAATTATCTAAACCAAAACCAGAAACACTGACAATTCGGTTGGTTTGATCAGCATGGGAAGATCCGATATTTTTGGAACAACATCATTGATTGATGTGACTTCGCGCGTAAATCACAAACCTGCATGATCTGCGGACGTTCTCCTAAAAGCACATCAGGCAAGCTGTATGCGAAGTTGAAGGTCTCAACATCAGTTCTTTTTTTTTTTTTTTTTTGGATTTTGGCTTTGTGGATGTTTAACAGGTTTTGTGCGAGATGGTTAGGGGAAGGGGATATGATTATAAATTTTTGGTTGGGAGTGAAGGTTGGAGATCAGGAGCAGATGGTCCGATGAGGTATATAAAAATTTTAAAGTTTTATTGTTTTTAAAAAAAATTTTGATGTTGTTTTAAAGACCGCTTTCAGCTGCGATTGAAGCATAAAGATCCTCAGTCTTCAAATGTTATGGTTCAGCCGGAAGCCACACAAGTCGAAATGAAACTTACATTTTAAGTTTTGTATCAGTTATGAAAAGATCTGTGGGCTTCGATGCCTATCCATGGCGACAAGACTACACACATCCAGGATAAAAGAAAACTCTCATTTATTTATTTAGATCTGCGGAAAGTTGCTGTGTTTCCAAAAGTGCCTAATCTAAAAACTGTGTTTACCATTATTTCAACGCAAGGGCGACTCTCTTGCCTGCACCCCCCCCCCCCCCCCCCCCCCCCCCCTATACTTCTGGACTGCAAAGTCCCCCCCCCCCCCCCCCCCCACTCGTGCACAAAGCTTCGCTAATTAAAAAAATTAAACAAGATAGAAACAAATTTTAGAATTTATTAAATTAGATATATTTATTAAATAGAATTGATTTGTTTATAGAGATAAGAAATTGTATTGTAAAAATGCTATTTTGCTTCTATCATAAATCTTGTTGGTAGTGTAGTTTTGATTTTTATTTTTTATTTTAAAAACCCTGTTTGTCGTTGGCCTTATGCTTTTCTCAAGCTATTTGATAGATGCAAAAGGTAATCCAGCTATGTATACCGCGGCCAAAAGACAGGAGGACACCAACAGAAGTCATCTTTATTAACAAATTAAACGGTTTTTTAATAGATTTTTTTATTGTTTGTTTGTGTTTGTTGTTGTTTGTTTGATGGTTTGTTGTATTTTGTGTGTGTGCCACCCACATTCTGCACTGCATGCATTGTTTTTTGTGTATATCGGTTCGGGACACTGTTCCAGTTCCACTGTCTACTAGTCGTTCTGCCACAAACATTCTCAAATCCCGTTGGACGATTTCTTAGATTTTCGTGATCTTCGTTGTTCCTCCTTACATTCCGACCACCAACCTTCGATCTTCGACCCTTGTCGGAATACAATGAGTCGAAAAAGTTCGATCGATAGAGCAGTTAGTAGTTAGATGGCTCGATAGGTGTTGTTCGGTTATGATTTGAACAAAACTCAGTTCAAACTGTCAATTTGTTTTGTAATGGATCTACACACACCGAGGTTTATCTGCCTATGAAAACCTGAAAAAATGCAGGGAAATGTAGGGGAAGGGAAAGATCCACACCTCATCACTACTCTGACATTGCTGCCAGTTGTTGTTCGCCGCAGTTTGACAAAGGTCCGATGCCGTTGGTTATCTTGAGGCCGGAAGAGGGGACGGGGGAAGAAAAGGGGAGAGAAAATATGAATTCCGGAGGAAAAGAAAAGGAGGAGGGGGGAATGAATTCGTTGGACTGCATTTGCACTCCTCTAACATGTCGAAAATCAAACGGTTTTGTTTTTGGTTTTGTGTTTTTTTGTTTTGTTTTGAATTGTTTGTTTTGTTTTTGGTTGTTTTGGTGTTTTTAGAATTTGGTTTTTGTTTGTTGGAACGTGGTGGAATCGCTATATCGGGATAGGCGGTTTACCGTTCGACCCGTAGGCAGAAGGAAGAGAGTGAGAGCGGGATGGAGATGGGAGAACCGCGCCCCTCTCTTTATGACCTTTTTTTGACATCTGCACAAGATCGAAAGTTGGATGAATGTGAATTATTTGAAGACCATATAGCGAAACAGATTTTATACCCATGTTAATCTCGCCTTTCTAGAAGAAATGGGAACGTGAATGCATGCGGTATCTCTATCTGTGTGCCACGGCCACACAGTCGGGGCTGCGATGATGAACTTACTGTGCGGTCGTTTTCGACCCTCTCCTCTCAGCGATTTCCTTTTGTCTCCAATTCACTAAGCGTCACCCCGTTCGGAACCAAAGTGATGTCCCTTGAATCAATCTCAGTTGCTTCAGTTGGAGTCCCAGAATTGGAGATTTGGCCTTCGATTTTGCCGCATCCTGCTGGACGAGTGGACAGTTCGGGCCCCCGAATATCACAAAATGAGCGGTTACGCGTCGGCCTTCATTTGTGAGGGCCCGATAGGTATTCATGGCGGCGCCTTTATGGATGATTTTGGGTGGAATATGGAGGTTGCTACAGGAGGAACGGTGAGGAACAGTCGCTATTGATCATCAGCGGACAATCTCAACTCCACAAGGTTATCTGTCTCAGATAATCATTCCCGTTCATATCATTTCTATTATCCACGGAACATTTACCTTATTCTCCAGGGAGGAGGATAACGCTTTCGACCTCACGTTACACGCATTCGATACGGAGACGTTACTCAAACTCAAAAACTGTCATCCAGGTTCTGCTGAAACACTGTCCCGAAGCCGGTTCTAGCAGTTGCATGGAGAAGTGTGGTGGCCAACACCACACCACATTTATTTAAAGTTTTAATTCGTTTATTAAAAGGTGACAATTCTGGTTTCTGGTCTCTGTCCTCTTTTTTTTTGGCAGGTTTTTCGGATGATGTATTTCTATCTTTGAAGTGTCTGAATCCTATCTGGGATTAATTTGATATTAAAAAATTAGCATTTTTTTGAGAACATCCAAATCATTCCGACCATCGTTGGAAAATTCACAGCTAGGTCACTCAAATAAAGTTCTTAAACAAAACACTTGATCTATCATTAATTTTTCAAAACCCAGGTGCATGCCTTGTATTCCGCATTATATTTGTTACTGCAGGTACCAGGCTACAAATCCGTATGAGCGCGTCAGCCTCCTCTTCACGTAAATTTTAAATTACCAAATACTATCGATCATTGGCACTGATAAATAACCTTTCATTCAAAGCAACAGTTGGCCTAAAATGTCAGTTAACAGTGGGTAGGTAGGTTATTGAAGGATGGATTCACAGCGGCACTGTGCTGCTTAGAACAAGCGCAGCCACCAAAGGCTCTTGATTACATGTCCTTGGTGTTTTCGAGGACACGCGCTGGTGAAGTAATCTTGGCTAATAATGAGAAAAATTAATCGCATTGCGATCTTAAAATTTTGATTATAAAATCTTACGTTTTTCATGGGGAAATGTTTATGTTTCTGTTATCTAGAAAAAATTGAGAGGCTTTTCCTTTGTAACCTCCGATATTGTTGGTGAAAGGAAATTTACATTAGGGGTGTTGTGTTTATTTTGTTATTTTGTTAGGGTTTGGTTTTTTGATACCCTATTATGTTTCTGGAATTGATGTGCAATAATTTGCACTTTATTAGGGGGATTATCAGTCAGTAATCAGTAGGGACATAATCTATATGGACAACTTCAAGTTTCCAAGCGGACCCCGGGGCCCATATTACTCGAGAACTTCCTCTGATTGATGATTTTATCCCGAAATGGATGAAGTATCCGAATTTTTCCTCAACTCACAATTTAAAAAATTTATCTTTGCTTGAAGCGAGTTTTTGTTATTGCTAAATGAGCTGCTCAGTTGCTGAAATATAAGGTGTATACTCGAGGTTGTATATACGGACCAAATATGAATGATCAATTGAAAAATGTGATCCATAATGCAACCACCACTTCAGTCGTTGAGAATTTATTAAACAGTATGACAAAAGGTAAAACAACCTACCCCAATGTCATTTTCCTTCATATTACAACCGTGAATGATCAATGAATCTTCACTTAAATGTTTGTAGTAAAAAAAAGAAGATATGCTTGTGCACCATCTTGCTCCTTGCAGTTAGATGTAGTGAAGCCTTTCTGGGAAGATGGAAATGAAACCGAAAATTAGATTGTTACAGAATCATGATTTACCCTTATGGTGATAACGGAAATCTGTGCGTCTGCCGAGTAGTTTCCAACCTGATATCTTCTGTTTGTCAGACAACCACCCAATGGGAAAGAAAATCAAAATGTTATTAAAAATAGTAGCATTTTGGTTTTAATAAAAAACTGGAGATTTTCGATGTTTTCTAATGATTAGGTGTGAAAGAGGAATTTTCAAGCCTGATTACTTTACTGGAAACATCAAGACACTAAAATTAATAAGGAAAATCTAACAATATATGAATCATTTCGGCTGTCTGCATGCAAATAAATAAATAACATATTACAAAATAGTAGATTAAGTACTGATTATTTAATTACATAAATTTAAAAGTAGAATGAGTGGATATCCATAATAAATTTTAAAGCAAGGCATGAAATATTGTAGAATTATTAAAGCGAACGAAAAAATACAGAAGCTAGCAAGACGGAGATCGAACTAACCGTTCCTCGAGTTGCACAAAGGAGTGTATTGACAATTGTGGTTGCACATTCGGACTATTGCGTGGAGGTCGGGTTCGGGATTTCTCGTCCATGATCATAGCCACCTGCTCACAGTTTGAACTAGTGGTGTGCAGCTAGGTCGTACGGAAATTTTCCCTCACTACGACACAAAGCTTTTCTGCGGGAATCACGAACACGGAACATTACTGTGACACACGACAACGACAAGGCACGAGCAGAACAGAAATACCTTTTACGTTACACTGAAATTTATCTTGTAATTCAG